>SRHC01003542.1:710914-832609 GCA_004794325.1 Pomacea maculata | reverse complement strand
AAAAAAAAAAAAAAAAAAAAAAAAAACTTTGCAGAATTATATATGCATGTGACCTTCACCCCAAGATGATGGTAGACTACTTCCAGTTTGATGTCAGGTTCTTATGTGTGTAGTGTTTTTCGACTGTGTTGGCTCTTACAATTAACAAATGATTGTCTACATGGCGGTGTACCTCAGTGTATAGGTCAGGCCTACAAATGCCCAACATTATCCTTTTATGGATTTCCAAAGAATATGCAGTTGAAAAAGATATCACTTGCAAAAGTTCTTTCAGGATTATTTGTGCGTGTGTAAGCTTGTGTGTGTAGCATGTATTTAGAATGCCATGAACTTTTCCGTGAGGGGGAAGTACGTGTGTACCGAACAGTTATGATTATTAATGTTATTTCACTGCACAACTACCAACAGAAAACTGTGCATTAGGAAAAACAATGCTTTATTACTATATACTCTGTTCTCTATAGACACTTGTTAATTATAAACATATATTTCATGAACACCAAACAGTTGTTTTGCCATGTTTTTCACAGGAGCAGAACATATTTTTTGCACACATAATTATGAATTGGATTGTGGTGATTTGGAGGACAGCAAGCAGGATGGGAGTGTGCATGTTACAAAATTGTTAACACTGGAAAATATTAGCAGGGTTGAGTTTTAAGTAATTTCTTATGGCCTGCAGGAGATGTTATAAATATCAATATGGTCCTTGCAGGTGAAAAGGTTCCCCATCCCTGCTGTACATCAAGCCAGTGACCTCAAAGAATGTGACATTTCTCAAAATCTTTAATGATCTCTAAAGATTGATAATGTTGCAACATAATGCAGCCTTGACTGGGATAGAGTTTGCACCAGACAAGTCGATGCTGTTGAAGCCAACAAGAAGAGAACTGGAGTGAAGAACGGATGCTTTTTTCCCAGCTTTACTATAGTTGCAAATAATTTTCAAAGCATAATACAAAAATGTTCTTTCCTTCCCATCCTACTTCCCTCGCTTAGGATGTAACAGCACCACTGCAGAATAATGTTTGTTCACAGATATGGAAAAGCACTTTTACAATAACAGCACTTAACAATTACTATGAGATTTGAATCCTTTATCTTAATTGTGTGGAATTTTTATTTTCAAAGTTGCAAGATTCTTTAGAAAGTACTTTGGCACTTTGGCTTTAATGAAGACATTTTTATCACCCCGCCATTCTGGTAGTACCAGTGCCTTAGCATGAAGGTGCATAGGCAGATACCGAACCTGGGCTTGACGAAGATTCAGCTTTTGGAGAGCTTCCGGAAACAATTTCTGATAAAGCAGTGAAACATAAGTGATCATTGTTTCCCGTTCATGATTAATCTTTAATCTTGTCAGTTTGATATGACAGTCTTTTGTCAGAGTTATAAGGAAATAGTATGTTAGGTAACTGTTGCATACATTTAAATATGTGCAATAATGGAAGTGACTTCTTTCAGTAATGAGCAAAATAAAATTTACCTTCAATTACTCCAGAAATTACATGATTTTTTTTTTCATTTATTTCTGTACTCATCCCACATTAGTTATCCTTATGAATCCTTCTCTACAGTCTGCATCTAAAACAGGAAAGTGCTTGTAACTCACCTGAGGTGCCAAACGATCAAAGTGCGAATATTTATGGTCTCCCAGCACAGGACTATTCATCACCTGTGCCAGGTGAGCTCTTATCTGATGCTGAAATCCAGTCTGTGGTATACATTCAACCAGTGCCATGCTGTCTCTATGTGCCAAAACTTTGTACTGTGTGACAGCTCTTGAGCTCTTATCATCATCACGAAGAGTTTTCATTTTCTCACCCACAACCCTTTTTTCAGGCTTGATAACTGTCTACAAAAGAAAGAATGAAATAACATTTGATAAATATTGTTCTGATTATGTTAGTGATCAATTTTATTTTAACAGCAGAAAAAAAGAGACATTACAATTTGTCAAAGGAGAAGATTTTAAAGGTTTAATTAAAAACACATAAACACTGCCTTTAAGGAGGGGGGGGGGAATTGGTGTTTTATGCCGTGTCAGCAACTAAGGCTATATTACGGCAAGCAGCCAGCCCTGTATGCCTTTAAGGACTCAACCTAGGTTAAATATTTCTGAAGCTACTTTGCATGGGTCATTAAAAATTTTGAGCAAATTTATGTGCTTAAAGTTAAAAAAAAAAAAGTGGTGAGACAATAACCAGAATCCTAGCTATGCCAAAAATTCTGTTGCCAACGGAAAGCTGTACAGCATCAAATGACAGTTCATTGCACTTCTCTCTTCTTAGACTTGAGCATCAGGAGAAACCTGCCGATCTTGAGGGTAGGATCACTTCATCAATATATACTATAAGAAAAATGCTAAATATTGAAACAGGATGTAAATGTGAACTTGAGTTAGAAGTGAAAATTGGTACAACAGTCGAGCCAGCAACTAAGGCTATATCATGGCAAGGTAGCCAACCCTGTAAAAGGATGCTACATGCAGAGAAAGAACAGTGCAACAGTGGGAAACTGATACAACCTTAACTAATATAAATACAAGAAATGATTCAGAAAATGTATCAAGCATGATTGGAAGCTATTAAATATCTAACATCTCCATGCTGGAAAAGGTAGAGAAACTTAAGCATGTCAGAAGTGGTGTAAGGGTGATCCCAAGAAATTCAGTATTTAAAATGTTTCAGTCTGAAACACATGCACAATGTGTACAACTTGCAGAGTTATGTGATAAACACATGCCAGGTTTCCCACCCTTTATTGGACATGCTAATAAATGTTAATTTAAAACAATTTTGCAGTTGCTTCCTGAACTTAGATTTTGTCTCATCAACTGTGTCACAAAGCATCACAGACTGCAAAAGTAACTTAGTACTTAAGCTTGTTTGCTATCACTGAGTACTATTGGCCAAGCACATAAGTACTATAAGCTTTGTATGCAAACATTATACTATGGTAATGTTTGGTCATGTCTGAAAAGCAGATCCCCTTGTGGATGAGGATTTCTAGAATCATGGTTCATGGCAGGTATGAGTAGTTTTGACAGCTTTGCTAATGTTTTAGAATGTCATACCTGAATAGCAAACATTTGTTAACATTCTGCTGTTCACTTCAATAAAAAGTATTAAATAGCATTATGTGTACCAACCTTGTAAACGTCATTGATTTTTTGTCTTGCAAGTGGTACATCAATGACACCTGTAATACAAATTTAAAATCTATTATTATGCTCAGAAATCAACTTCTAAAAAAATGAAAGGAGCTTTTCCTTGCCAGTCTAGACTGTATATACATACTGTAACAATTTAATGTGGTTTCAGGCCAGATATAAACAGTAAATATTAGAAGAGTGAATGTTAATCTTACACAGAATTATAAATTTGATGAGGACAGCCGTTAACAGTCAAGAACAATGGATGAAAGTACCACAAAAGGTAAAGAAATACACAAACCTTCATGAGGCTGTGGCAAACCCTTGGTAATTGTCCAGTAAATCTTTTTCACCTCGCGTCTCCGGAACATGCCCAGCAACTGCCAAGAAACCTCAGCAGACCTGTATAATAGGAGATACAGAGTACTCAATAAGCTCAGCTAACCCTAACCCTGACTTATAGAATACGAAACATCTTTATTAATACCTTTCAGGAAATTATTATCTGCCATGCAAATATAGCATCAGATATTATATGATACCTCAAATATATATATCAAAAACAACGGTACCAGGTGCCAGCTATATGAGAACCTTCACTTAAAGACCTGTCCTAGCCATGACTTGGTTGTACATACAGATTGCCGCCAGAATAAAAGAGTGCAGATATTGTGCAGTTTTGGCTCGGGGAGCTCTATCACTTCTGTCTATGCATCTGTTGTTGAACTCCTGTCGGAGTCATCAGCTAAAATTGTAGTCAGTTTGTTGAATAGAAGCTTGTGATATAGTGTCTCTAAGTCATTCTGTACCCTCCCAATCACTCCTGCTTTTTTAATGTTTTTGTTCAGCTTATCCCTATCCTGTCTGGCTATGCTCCCACCCCAGCACACTAGGCCAAATGTCACAGTGATGCATGTTACAAAAGTACAGAATAATTGCAGGAGTTTAGGGCGGGCATTAAAAATTCTAAGTTTTCTCAAACACCAAAGGCAGATATGCGTTTTTTTGACAACGCTATCAACATGTGTTTTCCAGATGAGTTCACTGTCAATAGTTATACCTAAATATTTGTAACTGTCTACTTTTGTTATGACCCAACTTTTAATAAGTATGTCATCAAAGACAGCCTACTCTTTCCTGAAATCTACAATCTATTTATCTATCTATCTATTTCTTTTGTTTTTGTATCAAAATGCTCAAACTCTTGTCTGTAGTAGCAGTCATCATTGTTGGAAATCAGTCCTGTAAGTCCAAAGTTGTCTACAAATTCAACTACATGGTAGTTTTCATTCCTGTGTCTACACTGCAGTGTACAAGGCAAACAAGAAAGGAAAGAGTACAGTCCCTTGGAGCACACCATTATTGGTGTACAGAGTATCAGAAATGACATCACTAGAAATTCTTATAAATTGAGTTCTGCTGATCAGATAGTCGAAAATCTGCAGAGTTCTGGTATCCACATTCATCTGAACTAGTTTTTCAACAAGCAAATAACATTGCATTGTGTTGAAAGCACTAAAGAAGTCAAAAAAAAACATTAGACAAATGGAGGTGTTGGGGTTCTCCAGATGTGCGTAAATACTTAGACATATAAGCATCTTCTGCACTAAATTTACTTCTATAGGCAAACTGTTGAGGGTCTAATGAGCTCTGAACAAGGTCTAGCAAACACTTGAGTACAAGCTTTTCAAAAACTTTCATTACAGCAAATTTGCATAAAAGGACATACAGAGTACTCTTGATCTACTGATACTTCTCTCATTCAACTATTCTTAGTTTTCCCTTCTCTCCTTAATTATCTCTTAACAGACACGTGTACACACAAATATTTCTTTTCACTTCCTCCCTGAACAAAAAGAAAATAAACACATTAGAAAATGGACTGCTTTGCAAGAACCAGAATTCTTTTAATTTATATATATTTGTTCACAATGAGATTTAATATTCTTTTAGCGATTTATCTTCAAGATAGGAACATTAAATCTCAAAACTGCACATAATTTAGAGCGAGTGCTTCTTCTGGCTCTTCCATTGTCCATGCATTTCTTGTGAAAAACTCACTATTCCCGCCTGAACCAATCAGCAGTTAGTATAACCCTTACATCCTTTCACCACCTAACAAATCATGTCCCTTTTTATTTTTTAACCATTAGAAAAGCATATTAAATCCTCACTGACTTTGCTAGAAGCATGATTCCTGTGGTTTCTTTATCAAGCCTGTGGACCAGATGCAGTCTCTGAAAATTTCCACGGCCAGCATCTACAATCCGACTCAAAGGCTCCAGCAACTGACCAACACTCACCCGAACTCCTGGACCACCTGTGCATAAACCAGAACTGGCAACTGTAAGTAATCTTGGTACTTGTGTTGCTATGAAGATATGTATCACAAAGTAAATAATTTGTCATTTGATCACATTTTTAAGTACAAGCATTCTGTAATAAATTGACCCCAGTCATCTGAAAGCATTTCTGCAACTTAAGTAAATATTTCCTCAAATAGTCATTGATGAACATGAAAGTAGTGGTGTGAGAACATTGTGAGCATTGTTTTAAATATTGCTGTTAACAGACACAAACATTTGCTACCGAAAAAGGATGTTCTTGTTAAAAACTATGAAAATCAAACACCACCAGAAAATGACCCTTTCCAAGAGCTGCACAGAAAATTTGATATTTTTAGAAAGCCAGGAAAAAAACTGACCATGTGATGGTAATCCATATGGCTTGTGAATAGCAATGAAGTCATCTGGTGAAATAAAAAATTAGTAATACAACTGATCTATGAAAAACCTCTTCAAAATAAAAATTAAGGAAACAAAACAGATGGCAAGATATATGAAAAAAACCCCAAAATAACCAATAAAAGCTAGGTAAGCCAACTACACAGCAATACAGGTAGTCCTCGACTTACGACGGAGATCCGTTCTTAACGCGGCGTCGTAAACCGAATTTCGGCGTAAGTCGGATCATACGTTCATACAGTACTATACCATAATAATAGTTCAGTACTGCAAACACTTAGCCTATCCAAACACCTATCCTAACACAGCAACCTACATAATTATCAATAAACATAAGTACAGTAAAATATTGTGCAGTACAGTACGCTTTGTTTTATCACTGTTGCTTTCATAGGAGCAGATCCTGTCACGTGTTCAAGGAGGCGATCTTTATCCTTGATAATCGTAGCGACAGTCGAACGACTAAGTCCTAATGACCTGCTAATTTCTGTTGCTGTTTCCCCCTTCTCAGATTGCCTTATGATATCCACTTTCACCTCCAAGGTGATGGCCTTCCTTTGCTTTGATGCACTGACCTCGTAAGTCGGAATGAGCGTCGTAACCACGAAACGACGTAACTCGAGACCATCGTAACCCGAGGACTACCTGTACATTATGCAAACATTATTAAGCATTTATTACAGTGACATTTGTTCACATTAGATGCTTAATTTTATGATGGAATATAATAATTTTCAATAAATCAATCCCATAGTTCCTATGACAATTAACATAGTAAATAGCATAAAGGCAGATGTTAAATCACCATTCTCAAATATAATGCTTGCTGCCAGAATCTTGGTAATATCTGCTGCCGGTAAACGCTCAAAGTCGGGTATCTGTTCTTTGATCTCAATCACCCTCATCCTTTCTGCAGAAAGTTTCTTTTCTGTCAAAAATATAATAGTAATTAATAGTAATAGTGATAATTCTTGCTTTTAAAAGCACAGCATTTCAACGCATATATTAGTTTCAATTTGCTGTCCCAATCCATTCATTTAAAAATGATTTACAGAAAAGTACAAGCACTTTAGATTTACAAAACTGATTCTACTGAATCCTGCAAGTGCCAAAGCACTCGTCATATATAGCAGCAAACTCTGTTACCAATTTAACTGTAATGCCCTTACACAAGAGTGTAAAGAAAAGCAATCTGCTGTGAGGTGTTTAGCAACAGTTAATTAAAGTCATGTTGAATTTTTAACTTCTGAACTGAAAGTTTAAACAGCTGCTCCTGTCAAAAGCAGTTTCTTGATTTTGATATCTTGCAGTGCTAAGAGTTGCTACTAAGTTTATTTATCCAGAAAGTCCACATGCAAACAAAAAACTAAAGCTGTCAAAAATAATTTTAATTAAACTGAAAATTACCATCTGTTAACTTGTGCTTGATATCTTTTCGAATTGACATTGCCACATCATAAGCGGTTTGTGAATCCTCATGAGGCTGGTCCTTTCTCTGAAGTGTCTTAGATCTCTCTTCTGTTGTTACTAGTTTCTGGTTTGGAATTTGCACTGTGAACTTTGTTTTTGCTGTTTGCTGATTTGATGCCTGTGAATAGATGGGCTGCCGTCCAGTCACCGCTTCAGTGTGAGTGCCCTGGAGCCTTCTAAAAGGTTTATGCTGCACATTTTCATTTATGGTATTATGCTGCTGCACTTCTGTATCAAACAATAATGAGTGATTGTGGCTGCCACCACTGGTTGCATACTGTGCATCAATAAAGTTGAACTCTTCATCTTTCTCTTCATTTTTGAAAGATCCTTGCCCTAAAATCTTCTGAGATAAGCCAGTCTTTGGTGGTGGTGCAGATGTGGAGTCTTGTGCATAACATTCATCTTCACTCTTATCCCATGTAAGTTTTGCGCTATCATGAAAACTGAAGACTCCAGAATATTTCTGAACCTCTGCATCATTAACAGAGTCCATTGTATCATTCTTGTTACTACAAACACCAGGAAAAAACTGTTGGTCAATGTATGACAAGTCAGATTTTCTCTCTGGTTCACCACTGGCACATGATGCTTGTTTTTGGTCAGAGTGAAGAAGAGGTGAAAAGTAAACTTGATCAACGAAGCTGTCTTCAGGAGGGTCACTACTAGCAGGATGATCTTTGGCATCAGTATTTGATGCATGGGATTGAACTTTTAAGCCATTTTCTAAATCTGTTGTCGGGATGTTAGAGATAACTGTTTTCTGCCTATTCATATTGTTATTTAAATTTATATGAGCCCCAACATATGGTGTTATTGTTATAGACTGGTCATTTTGTTCGCTTACATCCAATTGGTGTTTTGATTGGAAGCTTGTGTTATTTGCTGGTGTACCAGACTGTGATGTATCTGAATATTTAAAAGAGTATCTGTTCTTTTCTTGCATCGAGAACGAGTTTCTTGTTCTTTTTACCTTTGTGACAGTCTTATCTTTAGGGCAATCGTCTATGAAGGGTTTGTTTACTGCCCGAGATGAAGTTAAGGCCTGTAGAAATGTTTCATGGTTAAGATTGTGTAAAACTGTTTTTTTCCCATAACTATCTAAACGAATTTCTCCAAAAGGTGCTTGGTATATGACTTCCTTAGGTTTTTTACTTTTTTGCCCAGGTGGAGTAATAAGATGTTCAATTTCTGACTGGGACAGACGATGAGGCACTGCTTCGGAGTCAGCATTTGACTCTGATGGTTTTTCTGCAAGGTTTGAATTTTCTTCGATGCCAAAGAAATCTTCATGTTTTACCGAAAAGTTTTTCCTTACGTAAAGTAATGAAACTGAGCTTGCATCAGTATTTCTTCCAAGATAATTATTTAACTGAATGAAATGCTTCAAGCACGATTTCCTCAAGGGCGCAGCCATGTTTTTAAAATGTATATAAATACAAAACCAATGTTTCATTGGCATTTTGAGATCGGCTTGATAGTTAAAAGTAATCCTTGACTACTAATATTACTAGTTACTGAGAAATTCTGAAACAAAAGTTTCAGAGTATTAGTTTTGTATTCATAAAAGTGTCTTAAGGTTTTGGTTAAATAGATAACAAGGAACAGTCACTCTCGTTGCAGGTTGTTTATGGTTTATTAAATAGCTTGATACTTTACGGGCAAGGCGCCTGTCGTTAGAAATGCGTCTTTATTCTCTTTGTCGTGTACTTTTGTATCTGGTAGTTGGCTGTGGGGTAGTGGAACTTTTCATATTGAATATTGTAATTATTTACACTTTTATATCTCTGAAGCAGGAGTTTAATGGAGTTTTTAAAAGTTCGTCAGACTTATCTGTAATTGACAAACTTCTCCAAAGGCCTCTGTTCCGGGACCTGATTTACCACGGAAAGACCGGCGGATTTCTTTCTTTGCTTCAGGAAACCCTTGAAAGAGTTTACATTGTTTCAGAACCTTGTAGGTCTGCCTCAAAAGATGCTCATTTTCAACGTCAGATCAGCTATCTCGGCTTTGACGTTTCTAGCTCTGGAGAGGCAAATTACTTACAAAAACGAATTCAGTCAAGGGCCAGCCTCTTTTCTGATCATTACATATTACTGATAGTTGACATCGGAGCGAACGATGGGTTAATGTCAAGCAACTCGTTTAATTTTATACAGCTGGGTTGGAATGCGACGCTTGTTGAACCACAGGTGTCTGAACTTAACATGGCAAAAACCAACATTGAAAGGTATCAGGTTCCAAAAGTCAACCCTCTGAAAAAAAAAAAAAAAAAAAATTAGAGTTCATTATTCATATGGTAGAGACTAAAAATGCATTGGATTTTTTTCTCTTGCTTTTGCTTAAGTATGAATTTATTTTATAATGACAATTATTAATATTAATTAAACAGACACATTTCTTTGTCATCTAATCCAGGAATGCAGTTTACAAATTACAACATTGCATTATTTTCATCATCACACTACTCATAGTTTTAGTCTCTCAATAAAAGAAAAAGTGAAACATACATGGCAGGAGACCAAAGCTCTCATATTAACCCCCCCCCTCCCCAACAAACTCTGAAGTAGTAAATTGTTAAGTGCGTAAGGGGAGGGAGAACGTAAGTGTGTATCTGGATGTGTGCATGAAGTAGATGTTGTAGGGAACTGTATGGTTTCTGTTGTTGTTTCATTGAGTGTGCTATTTTTTGGCAGGTATGTAGATCCCTACAATGAGAACAAGCAGATAGTAAGATTTGTAAACTGTGTCATTGGGGATCATGATGGTGTAGAGGATTTTGTGCTGCAAGGATCCTTTCTAGGCATGGAGAGCCATATTTATGATCCTCAGCGAGCTGCCTATGAGGCCAAAAGTGGAATTGACACTGGCAGTCAGCTGATTGTCAAAGTACCGAGTATGACTGTGCCAACCTTCGCAAACAAGTACAAAATTCCTGTAAATTTTGGAATATTGTCTATTGATGCAGAAGGATTTGGAGACAGGGTGAGTAAAATTTATCATCATTATCACCATCACCATCATAAAGCATATTTATATAGTGCCATTCCCAGGCAGGCTCAAAGCGCTGTACATACAGATGCACACAATATTAGAAGAAACGTAGAGATGTTGCACAACAGCATGTTAGGCACATGAACACAATGAACCTTTGCATGTTTGAACTAATGCACTCACAAACACGTATGTACAGTGACTGTAAGAAGTTTCACCTGCAAGCTGTCTTAGTGTGCAGGAAGTTCTCATATTTTAAAAAAAAATTATGCCCTGTGTTCTCATTTTAAAAATTGTCATCACGAAAGAGGAATGTATTATGATGTCCACATCATCATCGTTAAAGGATAAACTTAAGTTTTAGGTCACTACCACATTTTTAGAACATAGAACTATTATTAGACTGTTACAAATAACTTAGTAAATATTAAATTTTTTGCTAGAATAGCACACATCGATGGACATCTGTGATTCATATGTTTATGAAGTCCAGTTAGGTCTTCAAATGAGGTCTTAATCATTATCCAAAACCAAAATAAGAACTGCAATGTTCAAAAGCTTGTATCTCATGAACAAAACTTTTTTGCTCAACTTTGGGCATGTCTGTCTTTAAATAAACTAAATCCAGTCATTTGAAAATGATTTTGCATTGGGTAAACCTTTAGTGCTGAATTCATGTACATGTACCACATAATTTATTTCAGTCAGTGGCAAACCTCATGTGAGACATTAAATATAACGGCACATGAGATACTGGTCTCATAATATTATAATGAAGCTGAAAAAAAGGTTTGCTGTATAACAGTATGCAGTGTCATGCCAGCAGTAGCTTCGTAATATCATGTTTACTGTATCTTTCAATTGCATTGTTTTAATTTGAGCATGATTGAATCTTATTTTGATTTTCATGGCCCCTAACTGTCCATAGCTAATGTTACACATCATTTGATTGACCTGGAAGTAAAACTTAAAGTGATTATGAAGGAAAACAAATCAGTGGTTAGCCATGATTGTCCCTTTTCATCATAGCCTAGTTGTGTAGTAGGCTAAGCCGTCAAGATCTACATCTGTATTCGATGTTTGTGAAATGATAAAATCACTTAATGATGCATTTCTCAAAACATATCTCTGTTATTAAGCGGTGTATGACTGTCTTAATGTTTATGTCTAATGATTAAAAATATAAATGTAAACATAAAATACCAGACCTTCAATTTTGTTTACGTGCGCAGATTCTTCACCAGTGGATAGACAATGGGTTCAGACCAGCATATATATTATATGAACAACTACACAATAAAGAACCACTGAGCAGTACTGTTGAATATCTGCAGGAAAACAGTTACAGGTTTTTAACTACACGTGGCTGGAACTATATTTTTGAGCACAAGCATTTGGAAGAATGAGGCTTTTTTTGAAATTTGGTATAAAAGTGAAGAAAAACAGAGAATTGGTAAATAGGGTGAGCGAATGCTGTAATTTTATAGGTTTCTTATCATTCCATTGTACAAGAAAGATTTTTTGAAAGACTTCTAAAGCTGCCTTTGTCACTCCATTTACAAATATTTATATTTTTCCACATATATTGCCGTTTTATTGTTGTGCAAAAGAAAACAATTGTGCTTATGTTATGTTGTTACCAGTGGATCATATTGTATTAAGATAAGTACACTGTCATTAATTATGTACCAATGTTTTTATACATCTGGGTGGGAGCAGGTGTAAATTCCAGGGAAGATGTTCTCCAAGTAGTGTTGCAGAATGTGAGTAAATGTATTAATTTGCAGCGTTGTTGCTTTTTCTAAGTTGGTCATTTTATTGTGCTATTATTTATACAGACTTTCTAAAATATATTGGCTCTCTTTGATCTCTTGATCATCTGTATACAACATATCAGTGTTCCAAGTCAGTTCTCACTCAATGTCTTTTAAAATTATTTTTGAATAATATTACTGTGAGCTAAGCTCAGGAATAACTTAAAAAACATAAATTTAATGGAATGTTATCTACCTATTAACAGCCAAGTCTGCATTAAATTTTGCATGTTGAGTATGCAAATATGTTTTTTAAAATATGTCTCGTTAGAGTTTGGCAGCTGGACATAACAGACTAATAAAATAATTAAATATGAGTAAAAATGTTCATGCTTATTAGAACATATGGAAATCAGCTGCATCCTGTAAATCTGTGGAAGTGTGCGTGTTATTTCTCTCTCCCTCTCGACTGAGACAAGGGAGAATACTGTTGTAAAAAAACTTAATTTTCCGTTCGTTTGTAAGGGTTGTATCCCTTACATGAAAGCGGGACTCCGATGTACTGGGAAAACTAAAAATCAGGTTTAGAAGAAAACACGTGAGAGACAGTTTTCACATTTGTCGATAAGGCTCAGGATCAGGTGCTCGAGGGAACCGGACACATCCGCCCTTGGTGAACCGGACACAATGTTGAGAGAGGGACTGTAATCATCACGAGAAGTAGTAAAAGGATCAACGTGCGAACACGAACTTGTATTACTGGACTGCTGGCAGACGAGTTTTTTTCCTACTAAAACGAGGCAGGAGTGTACAAAGCATTAAATAGTTTTCTCATTTTCTTTGATGGGCGTATTATACATAACGTTAATATGCATTAATAGATACAAATATGCAAATAATTGGTGGATTTGGATAAAATGTTGGTTTGAAGAGCAGTATTTGAGTAGGGATATAATTCCACAAGTAGGGATTTGAGATTAAAGGTCGGACTAAGGGAGGGAGGCATTTCATAGCATTCATTTGACACAACAGGTGAGATGTGTAGGGGGTAGGAATGTGACGCGAACGTCTAGACGCCAGGGTGTGGTGAGACCTACATCCGGGTGGGAGCAGGTGTAAATTCCAGAGAAGATGGTCCAAGGTATGAGAGTTAAGTTGGAGGGAGGGGAGAGCAATTAAAGTGTTTCACGCCCACCCAACAACTAAAGATATACCACGGCAAAGCTCTAATGGGAGTTGGGACGAGCGGCGCTAGTTACAGGAGTGATTGGGGAGAGACGGGGGAGAGGAGGAAGTGAATCGTAGGCCTTGACCGCGTTCATATGAATGAACTGAAAATACTACACTTCTTTTCTCACACCACTTGTTTTTTTCCTTCCCTCATGAAAATTCCACAGCAGCTGTAAAACCCAATGGCAGTGTCAAAGTGTATTTACCATGTATGTATTATTTCAGTCACGTCTTTACTCGCGTTCATATACGACCGCGGGTGTGTGTGTGTGCGCGCGTGCTTACGAGACAGATGCTTTATTATCTCTGGATGCCCAGAGTTGGACACTGACCACGGCTAAGACCAGGAGGTCAAAATATGCGAGTTGAGATGTCTCGGGAAGCAAACAAAACCAGAAAGGACATGATCGAAAACAAAACCAAACATCTCAGGGAGTATTAGTGGCGGACATTTCACTCTATCAACACACGATGCGACATAATCAAGCGCTCAGTCAATCATCCTCCTACAGCACAATCACGTGGCTCAGTCTCTCGACATCCTACAGCACAATCAAGTGGTTCAGCGACTTGACCAAGATTCAAGATGAGCAGCCAACAATCAGAACTTTCCCTCAAAGATCCTCTGGCACTCGTACAGGAGAACGAACGACTCTGAAGAGCGTCTATGGTCGGAGTCCCCTCTCATTGCATGGCCCGCACACCGAAAAGACGAAATTAAAAAAAATAAAATAAAATATGTATATACATTCTGTCTGTGGCGTATACGATAAACATCGGAGTCTTATTTCCCCAGATCCACGTCATCCTCGCATGCTGTCAATATTTATGGTATAACTGATAGCAGACGAGTGTGACTGTCTATCAGGTCACTCAATCAACGGCTCCCCATCTGTTGCAGCGTCACACGTGATCGCAACAGCTGTGACCGTTGGCCGTTAGCCTTGAACACCTACACCCGGTCCAGGATTTTGAAAATCTGTTGATGCGCCTTTGAAATGACTGGTTTTCTCACATTTCACCGGATCGAAAGCAGTTTTAGAACCAGCCATCAAACTCTACCGGCTTAGAAGTTCATATCTTTTTTCTTCCCACTATGATGTGTTTAAAACTTATCACTACAATGACTACATAATAGATACTGGAGTTTTGTATAAAAGCAATTTATTAAGACAGCGCTAAAACATTTTTGTTCAAAAATCCTTCATGGTGTAGTGACAGTCTGTTCAGCGGTAGGTGCTTAGTTTAATGCCCGTCTGCAGATCGCAAAAGGCATTGATTAAATAAACTAACTTCCTAATTAAAATACTTAAAACGGGGATCGATACTGTAATACTGTTATCGCACGACTCATCCCGTCACTTAAGTTCAAATCTTATTAAAAATTATTTATCGGATTAATACACCAACTGTCAGATACACAATGTTCAGGAGATGAGTTTCGAAACTAAACTGACAAAAGCAGCAAGAAGAGCACAGACTGACAGAAATTTCCCGAAGGGTGGCCAATGTTCCTGTAGTTTGGACAAAGCCTGTGACAAACAGTCGAGTGCATCTGTTACCAGCAATTCTTAAGAATTAATCCACCGGACGCGAACATTGTCAACGGGAAGAGACTAAAACTCGGAACATCCTGCTAGTGGCGCTGCTATCGCAGGAAGCACCGTGGTTACGAGGACGAGCAGAGCTGTGGATGGAATATTCAACTGGGTTTTGCCGAGAACAATATCGGCATGTACTGTTCAAGTGGATTTTATATCAGTATATCACGAATTCCTGTCACTAAACACTCTTAAGCATCACATGAAAATACTATTTTGTCAGTAATCAGAAATATTGCAGCAACCTTTCGGTCAAAAACAAAGCATCGCAGGAAGGTTTTTTATTTTAATTATTAACCCTCAGCATGGCTTTATTCTTAAATTTGTTACACGAATTAATTATGAAGCTAGTCAGTGAGGAAGACACGAAGTGCGCAGATTTAGGGTTTCAACCTCTAAGCCCCTCATTTACATAATCGATGCACAATTCGAGAAGGTTCCAGCAGCTTCATCACTGCAGTGGTTTTATTGCCATAGCCATCTGTGCTGAGGGAGAATTATTCTGACGAAAACGACCTTCATTCTCAGATGAATTAAATTAATTAAAAATCGCAATTCATATGTTGGGGTTGGTTTAAGAGCAGCTGCTCGGCTGTTGTGCCCTCGGCCTCACATACTTCCCACTGCCTCCTTCATTCGCACTCTCCCCCCAAAATCAACCAATGATAATGTCTTCAATAAGTTATATATATTTTAGCTTAAAATCTCACATACTATTAGTCTTCTTCTTATTTTAAAGTATTTTTTAATTAGTAATACGAATAAATAATTTACCACAAATAATTTTTATGAATTGGATAAGTATTCTCAGTACATGCTTTTTATGGAGTAGAAGGAACTGTTAAATTTAACTGCCTTAGCATATCTTCTAGCCTTACATTTAAAATAGTTGGGAAGATGTTCACATTTTTGTATTGGTCCAAAATCCACTACAAATCTTTAATTGCAATAACATTATCTGAATAGATTCCTTTGTTCATAAAAATAAATACATATTCCTGTACAAATACAATTTTCACAGACCAACAAGCAATACTAGAAGACTTATGTTTAATAATAGTGTTAACAAATTTGTTATACCAAAAACATAACATTCTAGTCTTTGCAATGACATATATTGGGAATTTACCTAGCTCACCAAGTACCTTAGAGGTGGGTGTGTTTGTCCTTAGTCGAAAAGTCTGCTTATAACAACACGATGTAATTTTGTAGCCAGATAACAAGAACCAAAGCTCCACGTTCACAATCAAACAATACTACAGAAGTAATCATCTTATCAAATAGGTCCAAGTGTACATCTGCAGGAAGTGACCGTTTCCGACAAGTATGTTGGGATGAGAGCTATGAGACCTAAGAAATGTAGGTGGGTCGTTTGTAAGTTAATTTATTTCTAGACCACAAACTGTCATTGTTTGTTTGTTTGACACCTTTTATATGCAAAATGTTCACACAATGGTAAAGCACTGTCGACTATGTTAGCAAGTCTTGTTATTGAACTTAAATCCAGGTTGTAGATACTTGTGTAAGTCTCGCCTATTAATGTATTCAAGGTCCTGCTACCGTTTCGCTTGAGTGGTTCAACATGCCGAGCGTGACCCTGTATATGACATGTACATGTAATTCTATTTTTAAGTCCAGGTCACAAAGGACACACGCGCACAGCATGCAGAGCAAAATGTGTGCGTGTGTGATCGAATCCTATAATGCAGGTTTTGTTGGTCTCTTGCCTACAAAAATGTCAGATAGATGTAGCATTGTTGCCCCAGAAAATCAATGCCTTGTGTGACGGAGGTTAAAGGTCGGAGGGCGAAGGAAAATGCACAGCCACACTTTTCCTGTTGTTTTCCTTCTCGGATGTGACGTGGCTGCCCTTTGATCAAATCGACTTCCGGTTGCCCCACATGGCCGACCTGTGCAAGGTCGCTGCTCCTCTGGTGGGAAATATTTTCCATCCTTTCTCTCTCCTCCGTTAAGTGTGTTTGTTTGTGTGTGTGGAGGGGATGAGAGAGAGAGAGAAAATGAATCTTTATCACGATAGTAATGGTTCATTCCCCTTATCCGCCATCGTGTTGACTGTGAGGGTTGGAGGACAGTCCTATCGAAGTAGTGGTGACTGTATTTGTTTCAGTGGTTTTTTTTTTCTAGGGCAGGGAAGGATACGAAATGAACAAGATCTTCTTCGTCTTCTCATTCTTCTCCTCCTCATCAGTCTCAACAATCGTGTTGCCTTGTGGTCAACCCACATACTTTGCCGAGTGTAACGGCACCGCAAAACAAAATGGAAACTAGCAGGAAGAAGCTCAGGGAAGATCTCACTAACTGAAACGGAAAGTGTGAGACAACAGATTATGTCGCCGAGTGGAGATTCGTCGTCCATGACTCGACTCAAGTTTTCAAAAGCCTGTCAACAAGACCGGAGGTACGCTGACAAACCGGAACACAATCGAAAGCAGACATCCGGTGTAACGGTGTTATCGCAGGACCCACCCTGCCATGAAGGTGAAGTAAAGGGCACTTCCAAGAGGAGAAATGCGAAGAAATTTTCTCAAGAATTATAATATTCAATTCTACGGTGGGATTGCTTCAGAAGAGGGAATCTTCGAAACGATGTTATGTGATTAAAATGTAATGCAATCATTCTGAAACGAAGCATCGTCGTTATAATTCAATGCAGACAGTTTAACAGTTTCAGCAGCAAAGGTCATTTTATCATGCAAAGATATATATATATTTACATATTATACTTTCAATTGTGTCTGTATCATCAATCTTAAACCTCAGTATATGTAACCTGTAAACTTTAACCTTTAACTTCTTCAATTATGACACTCAGCTTTGCAGGTTTATTTTGGTGTTCCAGCAAAAATACTTGAAAGATCTACTAGAGTAAGAGTCGAACCCTTGACAGTAAGATTGTCCACTGATGACAAGTTAACATATGGTTCCAATCTCTCTCATTGGCCGTGTCTTAGCATCGTCAACGTATCTATGTAAATCCTGGTGTCACAGGCCTTGACCTCTCTCTGTGCATGGTGGAGTTTGTAGGCCACATCTCCACAAGCTTGCTGTGATAGCGGCGGGAGGGTGACGCAGATGTGGGTAAATATTTTCAACAATGCTCCGCCCAAACATAAAAGAAGTTTGCACTTTAATATATTTTTATTTAAATGCATGCGCCTCAAGGCTCTTATTCATACAGTGGTGTGTCTATTTGAGTGTAAGCTAAAAATACACAAACAGTCGACTCATCTATTTATGACAACACAATGACATTACAGATTTTAAGTAAGGGAAATGACACATCATCCAAACCGTCATTGTTTTCTGTATGCAAGCCCAGTGATGACCTCTAGTGGTCTATGGTATTTCAGGGTCATCATGAAACGCGGGGTTTGCGCGAAATGTTGCTTGTAGTTAATAATATTTAAAACATTTATCACTTTTCGCTATTGTTGATAAATCTGTATACTTTTCGTATACATGTACTTGTTTTATCCTTACTCTTGGAAGTAGTTCTAGGATGTGTTCTGCAGGCTACTCATCTTCTCCACCGGGACTCACAGGACAAAATAGAGACTTCATTTCAGTTGATAGTTTGGTCAGCTGTGCCTGATAGTGAGCCTGAATATGATCACGTTGTCTGGACAGGTTAGAAATTATAGTGTGGCTGTAGTGGTTTGTATGTGGACCTGATTATGGTCTTTATCTCTGTGCTTTTAGACCTCACTGACTTACCGCGTTTTTTCTGCACCCTCTGCTCTCTGCTTTTCCGTTGCCGGCTATGTAGCGGTGTGAGGGAATCCACTGAAGTGTAATTCCCAGGCAGTGAAGGGTTTAGAACTCTAGATTATAAATACGATTTTTTTCCCCGATATAATATTAAACGGAAGAAGCTGAGCGCCTTATAATCTTAGTCTGATGTGTCACAGCTTCATACGAGACAGTAATGATCATGGCAAAGAGAGAAAGCCTGATAAAATGTTGTAGTTCGACACGTGTTCTCTCCCGTTCTATGTATTCTTGTGAATGATAGAGAGAGTGAGAAACAGAGACAGTGTATGTGTGTGTTTAACAGTGAAAACTTTTCAATGCTTACCATTTATAGAGACCGTATGTCTCAGTTTACGACAAGGTTAGAAGCAGACGATTTTAGCTTCCCCCAAACCCTTTCTTCGTTTCGTTTACTTTCTCTACTGTCAGTTTGATGTGTGATGGTATCAGTACAACATTTGGGTATCAGCAGGAAACACAAGTTGTCTCCCCTTGTGTACCAACGGTGTCCAGCCAACGGCGTCAACAAGGCTTTGAGCGAGCGTCCTCACTCCGTCCCGTGTTGCTGTCACTGCAAGTGTTGGAAACTAAATGAACTGTTGAAATACAGTTGATTCTGACTGCAAGTGTGCAGACAACATGGACTTACATATATTTGCAAAAACCTGCTGTTAATTATCATTGTTTACTGTCACCTGCACTCTACAGTGCCTTTCAGACGAGGAAGATAAATAAAAACAACGACAACAATTTAAATTTTAAAAGTAATATAATTTAAAGTAAAAGAAAACACAAAATAAATCCAAATTTCCCTACTCACATTTCTAACACAAGTTTCTTCTAATGTCTCAAAATATCCGATCTTCTTGTCGACAATACAGTTCACCACAAAGTCTCCACTTTAAAACAACACAGAATCTACACTTGACAATGACACAAAGTATCCACTTGAATATAACACGAAGTTTCCATTGGCACCGACGCCCTTCCTGAAAATGTTAATTCAATGCTGGTCGGCGAACCCAAGGCAGATACGAAGAATAAGAGCAACAAACAAAAGAGAAAAACAAAAAACACAAAAAACACAAAAACCTCAAGATGTTCAATGTTACTCTACGATACAAATCGTTCAGGACTTGTACATAACAATACAAATCTTGTCAGGATTTGTTCCCAGGACTACAACACCAAGTCCGTTCAAGACTGGTTACAAAACAAAAAAGTCCGCTCCGGACGCACTGACAACACGGAGGAGACTGTTCCTTCTCCCCCCTCCAGTCAAGGAAAAACTCAGTCACACCACAAACATCATAAACACTACAACACTCTTTCCTTTGTTCTTCGAACAAAACAACCTATCAACACCACTTGATTAAAACAAAGACCGGCCTGACATCCCTGACAGCCGCAGTAATTGGTGTCTTTCAACCTCCCCCTTCCAGTTACTTTTCCCTCTCCCCTTCCTAGGTAAAAAAAAAATAAATAAAAATATAGCGCAGCAGGTTTGTGACATTTAGATTGTTATGTGTGTGGATAACGAGCATTACATCATAAATGTGTAACGGATATGAATGTTTTTACAGACGTTACACCACACTAACATCATCACTCGCATGTGCATAATCAAGAAAAATACTGGAAAAAAATAAACAAAGTGCTAGTCAGTGATATAAATGAAACAATTCGTATTAATAGCTTCACGAGAGAGTTCACCCGTTGTGTACAAGATTATCTCCCATTCCTTCCCGTGGCGCTGTAACTGTCATCCTTGAGTGGTTGGAGCAGTGACGTCACTCATAAAAAATGTTCTCGCGATGTTTCCGTAAACAAGTAGCCTGCAGCTAGAAACAGAAAGAATTTTTCATCCGCCAGCCCTGCAGCCCTCACACCAGCTTCAGGACTGGTCTGAAGTTCATATGTTAACTTCTGCTCTGAACTCTGTCCAGCTCTGACCCTCTGGTTTTAAACTAACCTTATAAGTTTATTGCTACCCTTCCCACTAAACTTTAGTTACACGTCCGCTGGCATCTCTGACTTCGTGGAGGAATATATTAACCAGCTTCCAGGCGGCGGTGATGAATTTTAGACCGAAAATGGCGAGAAAATCGACTTTGACGAAGCAAGAGGACGGATGACAGCTTGTGACGAAGCAAGAAGACGGGGGACATGTGAACAAGAGAGGAGAACGGGTAATGGGTCAGCTCACCAGCTCACACCCTTTCCACACCCACTCATCCGTTCGAGGGCTTCCACACCAAAGCAAGGGTATCCACCTACACTTGATAAAATGTACAAATCAGCCGAATTATTATTGTTGTTGTTGATACATGAAAACAATGATGTAAACTTGCTTCACCACAGTCTATCATCCATCCTCCTTCTCCGTGACAGCTGATTTTCTCTCCATTTTTTTCATCCTTTATGCCCAGAAAACAACACGTGTCCTGACCTCAGCACCTGGCGTCTAGCACAAACATAACTACATAAACAAAAATATAAACCCAGATACATCCTTTTGACGTAACAGATGTTCAGGTGTAATTGAAAGGAAGTATTCCTTCTCCCCAATACCCTCATCCACCAGGTGTTAAATCCCTTGTCACCCATACTCAAGCTTAAAGACCCACCCGACTGGTCCGACTGTGGTGTTCGCATACAGCAGGCAGCTGTGTAGGTGCAGTAGATCATCTCTAGCCACAAAGGAAGTTGGTCCACTTTCTTCTAAAAGATAAATTCTTTGGGAAGGTATGAACACAGTTTCCGTTCCAATATTTTCCTGTGCAGTCAACAAGGACATAATAATAATCTGCACGTGGGTTTTCGAGATTCGGTATTTTCTTCTATCCGCCATGTTGTGGTCATGCAAGATGCCACCGTTACTGACGTCACAACGTCCAAAATAAATGGAGATGTAAACAGGCGAGGAAATGTTTTATTTAATGTCCCGAGATTCGTGGTCCTCCTTGTTCAAGGTATTAATCAGTGATAGGACATGAGTCTTTGGAGCATGTGTTGCCAGTCGGGTAGGTCTTTAAAGCTTTATGAAGGTATTTGTAGGCGTTGCTGTGTCTGTGGTATTGTGTTCATTTGCTTCTTGGGTCGAATCCATGTAGAGTGTAGACTTTTTATCTTTCCAACTCTCCCTTCCTCATATTCAAACTACTTAAAGGGAAAATCAAGTAAATTGTCAGTTCGACTTGAATGATAGACACTTCTTACACACACACACACATTGTCAGTAGCTGTTTGGAAATCAGCATTTGAGCTAGTCTTTGATTTTTCATGATGAAGAGTGGAAACCATGAAGGGTTGTTTTGGAAAAGAACAAGACAAGTGACTTTCCTGGACATAAGAACTAAACAAATCAGGAGCATTGTGGGACTGATCCTGTTACAGCTACTCTAAAACTCCGGATTGTTTTCATTTCAGGATCACCTTACCATCTGACTAGCTCTTCACTTTAAATTAATGAAATGACTAGCTGCCATGGCACACCTGGTCTCCAGACTACAAGATGTTGTTGTTTACAGCCTAAAGCTGAGGTGTGGCTCTTGTTTGAGTTTTCTTTGTCATTTGTGAACATGTCACCCCTGTCTTCTCTGCCACCTGTGAATAAGTCACCCCTCTCTTCTCTGTCACTAGATATCTACAACACATAGTCCTTTGCCAGCCTGTTTCTAGATACGAAAAGTAAGTCCCTTTTACACATCACAAGGAAGTTTTGATTCTTGCTAACTTTCCTAGAGAGAAGAAAGAATAATGCAATGAAGATAATTTACAGTATCCTTTACCTTCATGTGCTAATTGATTTAATTTCTCTCTTTTGAACTATCACTTCATTTTGAGCCAAGCCTGTGATTGCGAGGTCCATACAGTTGATAGTCTATGTTCACCAACGGGGGAGAGGGAGGGGGATACTAAGGGCAGTATAGACAGATTTTATATCGCACCACCTCCCACATTTATCTTTCTCCCTTCGTCGCTCGCTTTCTCCCTCAACTGTTTTATCCCCCTTTCTCTATGTTTTTTTCTCTCTCTATGGCATAGAACACATAAATTACGGCTTTGTCCACGTGTGTTCTGTGTACAAGATGTATGTAATGTATGTCACAATATCTTCTGAGTAGCATTGTTTGGCCTGGAGCCACACACGCCAATACTGAACACCTCTACCAAACATCCTCAACCTTTGACCTTTGAGTTGTCAACACAAATATTCCTGGGGTGGATGGGGTTAGAGATCACACACACAGACATAAACATCGCCTTATTTAGAAGATGATGTACACATCATTCATTATTTTTCACAGTGCATCGAGTTTTGTGTAAGAGGATTTAGAAAGATAATTGTTCAAAATGAACATCGGAGGAGCAGCTGAGAGATGTAGAGATTGGATTTGTAGGGCGGAAAGATAACTTTATTAAACTCTTCCCTTCCCCGCCTGGAAAATCCATTGCTATCTCTCAAATGGTCTTCTCTGCACAAAGGCTCGTACTGCGAGTCGGAAAATGTGAGGGCGCCATTCACTACTGCAGGCAAAGAAGAATGCCAATAAAAACCTAAATTAATCCCGCCTCCAGTCCACTTTAATTAAAGTTTCTTGTGTGCATTTTTTACGGCCCTATTGTTGGATATACAGCGAGGTCAGGGCCAGATGAAAAGACCAAAACATGAGACCAAAATGATCTCGAAAGCGGAATGCCACACCCAGTTACATCTGCTGCCACTGCGCATGCCCAGAAGCCGTTGCGGTTGTCGTGTGGAGATGATGAACCCTGCTATCGTGTTTGAATGTTGTTCCGGAAATAGACCAGTAGACACAAAGCAATCGTTCCACGAAAAAAAAAATAAATTGTTGCTTTTTTTTTTATTTTGTAAAGTTCGCTAGACTACGAGTTACCTGTATGAGTGTTTCACACGAAACGCCGGGTGAGGAGGGAAGGACACAAAGTCTACCTGGTCTACCTCGTCTTTTGAAAACAAAATAACGGGATGCTACATCTTTTATAATGACTGGATAATGCTATTTTCTCAAAATCAAATTGAATATTCACCTCCTCTCTTTTCTCAAGATACACACATCTCCTAACATCAACAAGAGGTCAAACAAGTAAGGTTCATTAATTCGTCCCTTGACCGATACCGCTCGTTTGGAGGAGCACACGAATGGACGCAGCAACGGACAAGACCCGCCACTCACACCTGTCTTGGGAGATGGTGAGTTGATCCTGCTCAGGATGACAATTCCATTTCTTGATATTCGGAAGTCAGTTCTTCCTCTGGTCACCTCGGCACCGACAACCCTCCAAGGTGCCTTGAAGGACCTGGTCTCCACTTCACACGCGCTGGAGTTTGTTGGTAAGGGAAGCGCATAGCCGAGCGGTTAGAGAGCGTTGGAACTGAGAGCGCGCTGGTTCGATGTCCGATTAGCGCAGCAAACTTCCCTCAGTCGACATCTGGCAGGAATGTGTACTTGACTCCTTAGAGGGATGGAGAAGGCAAGGCAGAGAGGGAGAGGAGATGGACACCGCCCTCATGTACAGCTGGCCCCGAGAAGAGTGAGGTCTCTAACACCCTTCACCCCAGTGACCTGAAAAGTTAGGGGATGACCTTTACCTTGCATTAAGGAATTGCAGGTCTGTACTGTCGTCTGCAATCTGGTCGATGTCGTCTGCTAATTTGGCCTTCCACCGATGGAAATGGAAGTAAAATTTCTCCTTAACTGCGCTGCTACCTGCTGGGAAGTCAGTCTCTTCTGCTGGTAGTTCCCTGGCAGTCCTGCTGATGCGATTCCGACTTGGATGGCAGATTAGGTTTATTGTTCTGTAGTTCTCACTCTGTTTCCTTTTTTGGAAGTGGAATGGTTAGTAGCTGCGTCCATTTCTCAGACTAATTGACATACAGCAGTGAAGGACTTTGGTCCCCACCCTGCTTGAGCCCCTAAGCTAGGATTTACTCCCTGTGTACCACTCTTTCCACAGAGTTCCGTAGGTCTGCAGGTTTCCTGGAGCTAGTCTGGATGTTTTGAAGGATGTTAGCGTCTGTGTTCAGCTGGAGGATGTACAGATTTTTGAATATTTAATTCACAAATGATATAGTTATTTACTCTAGTCACTTGATTATATCAGTGCTTTCTGGCCATGAAGTAGCCATTGCTGTCTTCAAGGACTTAGGTCTTGTGTTGACTTGTTTGGCGAGGGTCATTACCAGGCAATTTCGCTGTAACCCCGTATCCCTTCCTCCTCTGTGATCCGGCTTTGATCTTTTATCCAGTTTTTCCTGGCTGCCCTCATCTCTTTGCTAATGTAACAATTCACTTCTTTGTACTTGCAAGCTGCTTCGGATTAGCTTTTCCTTTCTGTCTTCAAGGCTCTTATCTGGTGACAGAGATCTAGGATGTTCTTTATGACCCAGGGATTACCTTCTTCTTTTGACACCCTGGCACATTCTGGGCAGTTGACAGAAGAAGCTCTTTGATGAGGCCTTGATAATGTAACCGTGTTCATGTACAATCCCAAGCGAGAACAAGTCTGTTCCCCAGAGAAAAACGGGGAACTCAAGGTAAAGCGCCTTGCTTCCGGTTATAAATTGGTTTCGAGGCTCCGCGGACACTACTTCTTGTTTCTTAACATTTACCACCACTTTATAACTACGGGTCCAGGGGTAAACAACATCTACGGGATCTGGACATCGCTTTCTAACTTTGAGAACAAGATGTTTGTCCTTGAGTTCTTTACCTTGCCCCCGGGTCAACAATTGCCCTCGCCACAGATGACAATGTTGTTGACTTGTTTCTGTGCGTGGATGATGTTTGTAGCAGTGTATCTCGAGAACAGGAAGAGGAGGGGATAATCACCCGAATTCGGAGAAAAATATCGAGTT
The DNA here is from genome assembly GCA_004794325.1 of Pomacea maculata. NCBI lineage: Eukaryota > Metazoa > Mollusca > Gastropoda > Architaenioglossa > Ampullariidae > Pomacea > Pomacea maculata. The sequence continues at coordinate 807,008 of SRHC01003542.1, read as the reverse complement.
TTACTGTCATAAACATGTTACAGCCGACTTGACCATTCAATACTTTTAGCTTCGATAAATCGAAAAGACAAAGATCTTCAGAGCTTGCTTTGACCTCAAAATGGCTGAATAAATGAAAGTTAAGGGGACAGGGAAAAAGCTTCAGACAGCTCTGGTTAAAACAAATCAACGAAAATTTCTAACAATGATGATAATTTGTTAAAAGGTCCCGTTAAAACATAAAAAACTTCTCGAAATGCCAGATGTATAACTAAATAACATAATCACCGTAGTATTATTCAGGTAATGCATCGAGCAAGAAAAACCCTTTTCCCTTCTTTTGCTGCGTCACAAAGGTCAAATGTCACTCCCTAATATTCAAACTGTGTCGTGTGAAAGTAGAGCTGGTTCTCATTGTGTGGGGTAAGGAAGAGCCCATAACATAGTTTTAAGGATCAAAGGTCATCTTAGCTTTATGCACTTTACTAGCAAACGACGGCGGAAGCCCACAGATTACAAAGAGTTGAAGTGAGAAGTAAGTCAGAATAAGAATCAAGTGAGTGAAGCTCACGCGCTGATGCACAGAATGAACTAACCACACATCTCTCTTTAAACCCTCGCCCGCCCATCTCTCACCTTTCGTGACCCCGGCTGCCGACACACAAAGGAATTATTGAGCTTTTCTTCAAGTCATCTACAACATACACACACTCGTCCCTTGAGTGACTCAGGAAAAGTTAAAGAAGCGACAAGGAGGACCAGATGATCTTGACATGCCGAAGGGCTGCCATCGTGCACCTCACTGAGATAAAACACAATACAGCGATTGTCAGAACCTTACAGTTTTTGTTTAATTATTTAAATTTTTTTGCTTCATTCTCATTTGTCATAAGCATTTCTGACGTGCGATACCCTGGGAGAGTAATGCTCACTAGCCTTCTATTCGTCTTTTTAGGGAGCTACATTGTACCCCCAGCGGGAGCGGGAAGAGTGTTACGGTTATCTTCCGCTTTTTTTTCAATCATAATAAACCATGAGTTTTCTCTCAGGGGACATGTCATCTCTGACTGCGACAGAATTGTCAACTAAAATTGTTTATCGTATTATAAAATCTTCTGCCTGCCCGTCTAAGCCCATGCCATCATTGCAGGATATCCCTAAAGGGCCATGACTGGATACACACAGTGGACTACTGATTAAACCTGACACACAGACCTGTGTAGGTGGACTGCTGGCTGTCTGCCGAGACCAACGCTTAGCCTCTTGCGAAGTTCTCCGCTGTTAGTCTCGGCGAGCCTAAACAATGAATATGACTGAACCGGAAGCTTTGTACACACCAGCCTCGTTTTAGTTGTTGACTGGAAAAAAATAGTCTGCAAGCAGTCCAGTAATACAAGTTTGAGCTTGACATATATTGACTTAACAAAACATTTGCCGTAGTCACAGTCGACCGCATGTCCACAAACGTAGCTTCATCAGTCTTTATAATATATATTTTATCATACGATATTTAAGTTGAAGAATCAAAGTATCAGCAAACGAAGCAAGCAAGGGCTAGCTGATGGATAGTACTGGGTCTAGGGACCAGGGACCACATTTGCAATGGTAGCTTAATGGTTATCGTGAATCAGCTAAATTGTTTCAATGATTACTCAGTTTAACAGTTCTAGTTAACTTTTCCCCACCAAGCTGGGTAAGTTGCCGTTAATTAAATAATAGTATAAATTAGTTGCTACCTTAAGGCTGGGAAGCCCAATGAAGCATAGTGACAAAGGCGGCTATTGTTGTGCTGATATGAGTTTGATTCTTATCTTCAGTTCAAGATCATTTTCGGGCTTCTTATTTTCAGCCTTTTTCGCCCGAGATGTGTGAATCTCGGATTATCTCATAAATTAGGGTTAAAGTTGGAGTTAGGATTTGAGTGACACTTAAAGTTATTTGCTGGGGTTGACAAATTCGGACTGGAGGTTAGCAGGTACTGTGTGCGCATGTGTCGCCCAGCCTGGTGAGGTACATTAAAATGTCAGAGGAAATACGAGTATTTGCATCTGCCGACAGGTTTGAAAAGAAAATCAATGACAACAACCATAAAGTGGATGTTACCTGAATACAGACATACACCACTGACTGTAAAATGACTACCTGGCGCTGTTTTCATATGGTTTTATAAACTCCACACTATAGCCCTGAAAGGACACGTTTTGAATTTGATATCAAAGCTTTGCACAAGCAATCACACTCCCCTCCACACACACACACCAACCCACTAACACCAAACTACACCAACAGCTAGGTATTAATGATATGAATTACAAAAAGTGTTGAATATTTCTTCATCTGACAGTAGGCCCAATGCATTCTTCAAACATAACGCATACACACAAACAAAATAAACACAAATATCAAATACGCGTGATGTGAGGAACAAAATATCAGCAAATACAAAAACATATAAACAGTGACAAAACACAAGACAGACGAGAAAGAGGACACAAAGCCTGCCACACCATGTACACCAGGTCTGGCAGTCAAGACGAGGTGGGAAAGTTGTTTTAAAGTTGTCTTCAACTATTCCAATGACAAACTCAGTCGAGAAAGCACGGAGCTGTAGTTGACAGAATATATAAATAGCAACAAACACTCCTTCGATCATACCACGCTCCTCTTAAAAATATTTTCTTCTTCTTCGCCATTCATTTCGTCCAACTTACAAACATTCGGTGGGCCCGGAAGTTGCAGAGGTAACGGACATAAAAGCGTTTTCTTATTCTCCCAAGGGAGATAATAACTCCCCCCCCCCTACTAATAGCCGGTGCCAGAGCTGACAGGAGGTCAGAAAGCTCCAAGATGACCAATACAAAAGTTTCCTGACATCAATAACAGTCTAGAAGATTGCTGGACCAGGAGGCAGGATGGTACCAACGAGATCCTAGAGTTCAGCCCAAACGTCCAACAAAGGGAGATAAACAGCGTAGAGCTAGAGGTTGGTATCGTGGAGAATCCTACATCTCCAGTTGGTCGATTCACTTGGTTGCTTCCCTTACCTGGCTTCTCCTATCTGAGAAAAGGAAGACTGGACCTATGAAGAGGAGGAGCCTGTGAACCCGGGTTTGTCCACACCTGGGGTAGGAAACAGCCAAGGTCAGGCGATGTACAGGTGTGCTGTGCACTGCATCACCACCTGTTGCAGTTGATGAACATTTTACGCAGCGACAGGTAGCGCCGTCTGCTGTCTGTCCTCGCCAGCCTCTAAATTAAACCTGACAACATGGTTCGTAAGCCTGCAGTCAATACACTGTATCTCCTTTGTCTCGCCAAGCAGACGATCTCATCTCGTCCCAACCCCGACCCCAACCTTTCCTTTCTTTTTTTTCTTCTTTTCCTCCCCTCCCTCCTCTCACACCCACCCTCCTCCCACACCCACCCTCCTCTCTCCCTCAGAACTGGAGGAACACTGGTTCTGTGCCGCGGACAGCAGAGGTCGCTGTACAGTACTGAATATTTTACTACAAGCATTGACAAACTCGCCTTTGTTACCCGAAACTGTATACTGCACGTGAATAGATTCTTTTTTTTATTATTTCTTTCTTTTCTTCTTTTGTGTGCTTTCCAAAGGTGGCGCTGCGGCAGGCGTTCTATTGATCTCCAGTGTCACATTCATGCTAGTCCGTGCTCTCGTCTTTCTATTATCAGACGCTTCTCTCCCATCGGTTGGGGGTCGAGCTGGTGGTCTCCTCGGACAGAGGTCACCTGAATAATTTGCATCTTCAACGTGCAGGATCGAAGTATTTCGATTGATTTTGACACGTGTCCCTGGTACCCACGGGTACTGGGTGGGGTGACAAGTCTTTGTCATGTCTCTAGGTGCTGCGAAGGATGTCTTGAGGTAAGTGAAGCTCGTGTGGACGATGAATGGAAGTCAAAGTTCACATGTTTATTCTGCTTGTGAATGTGCCGTTCTTGCCATGGAATAATAGTGTTTGAACAGAGAAATAACTTCAAGACTAGTTGTTTGACAAGTTGTTTGACAGCAGCAACTACTCCATTCCTGATGAAATCGGTATTTTAGTGTCCTTACACTTCAGAGTTTCTTCTAGTCAACCACTAAGTTGTTTTATAATCAACGACTGCTAGTAATCAACAGAATCATAAAAAGCAAAGATGAGAAAAAAACAAGTCTCCTGCGTCCAAGAGTTTTAAACCTTTAGACTTCGCTGTTCTTAGTTTCTGAAAAAAAAAAATCAAGACCTCCTTTGGAGTAATGCGAACTGTCTTCAAGTTCTTTCATTGGCCATGGTAAGATGTTATAAATAAGGACAAGACAATTTTTGACCCAGGGTTAGTATTTTATAACACGGTCACAAAACACCTTGGGCAATACATTAACTTAGCGTGCATGTGAGAGAAAGACTACACCTTTTCCCTGTATATCTAACATGTGTCTGTCTGAACCTTCTGTAAATTCACACTTTGTTGTAGCCCCGAGCAGCAGGACATTAAAAATGCTTTCAGCCTCATAAACACTTTGTTCATCCCATTGTGATGGTTCAGCTTGAGGATTGACACGTGACAAGTTGTGATAGGACTAAATGAAGGTGCACGTTCAGGTGAGCTGGAGGGTGATGGTAACAAAGGTTAGAGTCTAGACACCCATCAGCACCATCCTGGACATGTTGACAGACAGACGACAGATGAATCAACAACCCTTTGGAGTCCACGGCCGGGACTCGTTATGTGTTCAGCTGGTGACAAGAAGTGAATGAGTATTTGGAGATTGGGTTCTCATTGTCTTGCTGGCCTTGCTAACCGTTCTGCACTCGTTAGTCTCGTCAGCCATGTAAATGAAGTCACCACCTTTCATGTCCAGTGAGTTCCCCTTCTAGGCTACAATTGCAGGTACAAAACAATCCTTGAGGCCGCAACACAGATGCATGCAAAATAATTTATTTTAAATGATGTATGCTATGTTTCTACAATATTTTTGTGTCAGGGTGCACGGACAAGGAACGGAATACATTTAAAATTAACTTACAAAAGTTTCATGATCCACACGACATGTCAGCATCCACAAGGTATGTCAACAACACTTTGATGTACAACTGAGACAAGTCGCTATGTTCTATCACACATGAGTTATCTACTCGGGTACTTCATTGACGTCAGCGAGTAACGGTTGTTACATCCAGCGAAGACCTTACTGTGGTCTATATTTAGAGGTCGTCAGAAATGTGTGTACACAAAAAATGAGGGAAGGGGAGATAAGGTCCCTGCAACACACTAGGGGACCCACAGACTTCTGTACCCTGTGTCTGTAATCTTTGAACAATCTTACAGTCGACAAGTTTAAAGGACATGTAGACATTCTTAAGTACAGTTTATCTACATCTTCACTCCCTTATCTTCCTAGATTATCTGATGTCAGTGAAAGCCTGGTTGAATGAGGCAACAAAGAAGAGTTATTCACATCCGACTGCTGTAATCTTTACCTACAGAGGTTATCATCGCTGTTTTCTTTGGGACAATGAACTTCATTAATACAGAACATTTGTGACAACACAGTGATGAGCTGGTCTTGTTATACTCCTCGCTGCAGGGTAGATGAAAGGTAAATAATGTAAATCAGTAGTTTAGGATCATTTACAGTGTTTGTAAAACTAGCCAATCCTTGACTTACAATTGAAATTTTCAGAGCATTCTTTGTTTCAATGAGAACTTGCAAATTTGGAGTACTCGGACATAGGCTGCTTTGTCTGCGATTCACAGGACTGTTCATGAGCCTCACTTTGTTTGTCAAAATACCGGGCATCGGTGTCATGTGAGAGAGAGAGGGGGACTTGTTTTTGAATCTCTTGTTTTGATGACTCACATGGGCGACTGCCATGTTGATGCAGCTGTTGTGGTCTGGCTGTCCGGATAACATCTCTACAGTTGAATATGTAGCAGCAGTTGTCAGGTGTGTGACAGTCAAACACAAGATGACATGATTCACAGTGCAGACAATAGCAGTGGACTTTGATATCAGTCATATGTAATTACAACTTATTTCAAAAACGAAAACGACCTGAAGATAATCTAACAGACAATTTTTTTAAATAAAGTTTTGTTTTGCCTTAGTTTTCCTCTATTTTTCAGCCGGAGGTAATCAGGTATGATCTTAAAATTCTACATATCTTCTGTGAGGCCAGCAGGTCATGATGTGGTTGAATGATTGCTGCGATCATAAGATAGGACTGCGTCTGGAGCAATAAAACAGTCTGAACGTTTTTGCCGACATTTAATGAATTGCACTCGGTTAACTTTCGTCTCTCTTTCCCTCGCACTTGAATGTGCCGGCATGCTTACTGAACTATGTGTATGCAGAGAGAGAATATGTCAGTGCGTTTGTCTGCTTGTCTATGTGTGTGAATGAGGAGAGGGGAAGAGACAGGTTTGCAGAGCAATGTGTGTGTGTGTGCGCGCGCGTGCGTGCATGTGTGCTTGATTGGGATTTGTACCACAGATACAAGGGTTACAGTCTATTGCTAATGCTTATCTGTGACTTAATCCTTGGTTGCAAAAGGAAGCAACCCCCTTTTCAACGCAAAGTTCAAAGTGCAGTAGGTCAGCAAACCAGGTCACCTGATTTTGCATGCCGATGACATTTTTGATAGAGAAGGTACTCGACAATCGAGCTAAAACCTGTATCAGACGACACACTGATCCCCGACAATTCGGAATGAAACAAACGGACACTTTGTGTCTACATTTCAAGCAGTAAAACATGTCCTGGCGATATTTTCACTTTTCTCCTTTTGTTTTCAAACACTCACAGATATACATAAACATACACCATTCGTCGTCATGACACCCAAGGAACTTTACTGTGTTAAAAGGGAAAAAAAGCGGAAAATAGTAAACAAATAATTGAATTAAAACTGACATAGGCAAGTATGAGAGAAGATAAGTGTGTCTACATTCGCCACTGACAGTATTGCCGTGGACCACATCCACAATACTGAAACATCAAGAAGCCATTAAAGCAGCTGATGTAGCGAAAGGATTAAAAGTGGCAACAAAGGAAGAGATGAAAAAGTTAGTAGAGGTGTGGATAATTGAAAACAGATACCCGGAAACAAACCCACCCTTTTACAGACGCCGCACTACTATGAATAATACAAGGTGATTAGCCATTGATGGGTAGCGGAGCTACTCAAATATTCTTACATATTGTAAGGCGATGTTTTGCCACTTGAATATTATATTAACTGATCAGCACTCGACCAGTTCAAATTCCTGTGGAATGGAGATCAGCAATGAAAAGAGCAAAGTTGTGATCAATGGAAGCGAACCGAGCGCTGCTAAGCTTGAATTTCTTTCTTCCTGTCAGTCGTTCTTTCTTGTTTTATATCTTTCTTCCTTCCTTGAAATTTTCCTTTTAAAAGCTATCGTAAAATTACAAGATATTAATTATTATCATTAACTTCTTATCAATCAGTAATGCTGTATAAAGAAATGGAATACAGTTCAGAAACGACAAGCGCTTATTTTACGGGTAAATGAATCATCGTAGAGACCGTTACAACTATTGTGTGCAAACACTAATTGAAATACATTAAAAGGTACAAATATTCGATTTTCAAATCACACAATTCGATGTCTGTCGACTACAAAAATAATTTAAAAAAAAAAGTGTTTAGTGATTTCCAGTGTTATTTGGTTTTACAGCTGTTGAAAAATAAGCAAATCATTTCATGCATCTGAGCTATGGTCTGACATGAGCTTTGGTTTGCAGCACCAGACATGCATGCCGCCAGCAACTGGAAGCAGCATACTAATATAACTATAACTATAACTATCACTATCACTATAACTATTTATTGATGTTTTTAGCACTACAAATGACATAACAACTGCTGCTCAAATTTAAACCACACCCAAAAAAGATTTAGTTATCAAAACCATCTTCTATTTTAATTGTTCTCACTTATCATGCTTTCCTATCCCTTCTCTAAATTTAGAACATTGCCTCAAGGTGACCGTTATCTGTTTCGAGTTAGCCTAGAATTTGTGGAAGGTATTTGCAAAGCAAATATGATGACTTTACTAGACGGGTTATGGACCATATTTCCATAGCTGACAATGAATTTAAATAATTTAAATTATTATTTAAACAAGAATTATAAGCTGCTGTAGTTAAATTACTATCCTGCGGATCCCATGTACCTCATGCTATTCTTGTTTTTGGAGCTTTCCTTGAGAAGAACGATTGTAAGTCTTGCAAAATTTCCGAATGAAGGATGTATGTTGGGTTGTTGTTGTTGTTGTTGTTGTTGTTGTTGTTGTTGTGGTGTTAGAAACTCACAAATAGGTTCAAGCTTGTAATGAGCTTTACAGGGAATGAGGGGTCCTCTGCTCTCTCTTAGTTTTTGAAATGATGATGTCTTACTTTGAAAGGCAGGGGTGAGGATAGGTCCTGTTGTTGTTAAAAATACTTTATTGTTGCTGACCGTGCTTTGCTTCAGGGATGGAGAGAAATGCTTATCTTACATTGATGAGGGGATGACAGTTATGTGGGTGCACACAGTCTTGGATGGCTATTTTGACTGTGCCTTGGGTTGGCTTTTTTTCCTAGTATGCTAAATATTGCCATTATATGTATATTTATATATTTTTGATGCATTTGTGCATTGTGGAATAAAAATAAATTTAAAAATATATGCTGCACACACACACACAGTTGCATGTGGTTTTCAAAACTTCTGTTTATTGATATGTCCAAAGTATACCTGTACATACATGAAAGTTTTAACTGCAGACAATTGGTGTGTATGGGTGACTGTGCTGGCTGGCGTGTACTGAAAACTGAAGTTTTCCTCTACCATTGTTGTCTACAACATTCATCAAATTATCATTTCTATAATTCAACATCACTTTTTCAACTTTTGTTATATCCCTCAAAGTAGTGTTTCCGTCTCCTTTCTTTTGATCGAGGTCTAGATGTGAAGAAATATTCTGTTCATGTCAAACATAAAACTCTCAGATAGTTTACCAGTTTTGAAGTAAATGTCTTTGAAGTGACGCGAACAGATTATCCCCCTTTGAGGCTTCAAGGAGTTGTCTGCTCGCCATTCGTCGTTTCTCCTCAATTCCGAAAAACGGTGAAAGACCCCGATATTTGGCTTTCTTAGTAATACAATCAAGAATCGCACAATTTTTGCTACCAGGAATCTCGACTACAATGAATATTGAAAGCTCCCACCAAATGTTGCAGCAACAAATACGTTAACAAGATGTCGGGTACTTGTAAACTTCCAACATCATGAGGACTGGCACATGCTGAGCTGGTCGGAGATGTGTTCGGTATATTTTAATTATATTGTATGCAACATTTAAACCGCCTCCTAGTTTCAGATAGGTCACTTAGGTACAGACACTTTTATGGAAATGTGTCTGTCCCTAGAACAGAAACTGTTTCAGAAAAGGATGTTCAAACAAAGAATGACTGTAGGGAAGGAAGATCGATCCAGTCTGTGAATTTTGTAGATGTCACACTGAACTCAATTTGACTTCCTTCACTGATCGATAGCATTGTGCAGTTTGTCTTTATAAGTACCCTTATCGTGTGACACCAGAACTACAGACAAAACTTCTGTGTTGCAGCTCGGGATTTTTTTTTCATTGTATATCGAGCTCCGGTAAAAAACTTTATTTTTACTATGCTAAAATAAATAGAGCCTCTACCCAAAGCATTGCAAAATCAATGATAATTATTATTCCAGTAATAATGCCTCAGAAGTATCTAAAAATAAAAAGATAAAAACTATAAATAAACTAATATAATCTATTTGTTTTTATTCATAAGCACACCCTCATTTTATTTACTTTTGGATTTTTTTTTTGAGACTGAAAAAACCCACAAAAAATGTGGGGCGCTTGTCACTACTGCAGTGAGCGGCTCAGGGTTCAGATCTCGTCTCAGGACACTCTCTGTATGTGACACCTAGGGCTGCAGGTCGAGGTTTTCTCCGGGTACTCCGGTTTCCTAGTAAACAAACAACAAAAACAACAATATAAACCTGAAGTTTAGATTTCCTCATGTTTCTGACCGGAAAAGGGGTTTTGTTACAGTTTTTCGGTTTTTGCTAGTGTTCATTCGAATAATTATTGTAACGAGCGCACCCGGAATACTAAAATAAGAGAGACATGTGTGGGTGCGGGAAATAAAAACCTATATAACAGTTACTATGAAACACTGTGGACAAGTCTGTTCGCTCTTACAACGGTCTTACAGCAAAGAGTGAGAAAGAGAACACGAAGGACGACGGCGATGATGAAGACGATTGAATTCGAACAACAGCCACAACCGTGGCTGCGACAGGCGGGTATAGACCTCCCTCCCCTACCTCGACTAAAAGCCGCAACTCTTGCAGCAATATCCTGCGAGCCAAGCCTCCAAGAGCATGTCAAACAGCGAGCACTGGGTCACTAACGATTCTTCCCTTTTCCCCACCCCGCTCCCTCCGACCCCACCCCCACCCTGCCAAAGCAGACAACGTTCAAAAAAAGAAGGAAAGGAATCAATTCTAACTCTAACCGGTTACTCTACTCCCACTCCCAACCTGCCCCCCAACACAAAATAATGATAAGAAATATTAATCCAAATTCAGGATGTTGTGTTATTCTTCAATCTGCCTTACCTACGAGCTCTTCACCGTTGCTGCCAATGGCGGCACGTTCTTTATTGGCAAAGTGCTCTGTTTTATTATTCCATCGACCCACACCAGCGCCCGGCACTAAATTTTACGCCAAACATCGACTGCACGGAGCATTGGAGGCTGGACGCCCGGCACGCGCCATGCTGGCAAGATAATGTCTCGAGCCCCTACTTTCCCCTCCTCCCCATCCACAAACACGTATTCTGTCATACACACACTACCCACACACACCTAAAGGCTTCAGAACTGTCCAAAGCTGAATTCTGTACTCTGTACATTGGTCACACGTGCAGGCGTCTGATGGATCAAAGAATCAACGGTCATGGACTTGGAGCGTGTCCAGGCAGGAGTCTGGCAGGGAGGTGAAAATGGCGTCCTGCGTTCGTGAAATGTAGTACAGCAGCTGATATGTCCAACACAAACAACATTTCCACTCACACTCGAACGTGATCCTCCATAAATAAACGATATCCAAATCCAACAAAAAATTATTATTATTATTTACATGCAAACATATCGCTCCCCAGACAATTATCAATACATAGTAATAAATGTAGAATTGATCATACATGGTCCAAAAGGAAAATATTCTGGACGAAACACATGTAACACAGTTGCTTCTATTCTATTTAACTCACAATTTTGTTGCATATAATATTATATATTATTTAATATCAGGATTACTTTTACTACTGAGCAAATAATTGTACATCCAGTGTTAGTAACGAAGAATACCTTTTAAACTTTCTCATGGTAGTTGGTCGCTGTGATATGGTTGGTAAAACTATTTACATTTTGACATTTGCTGTTAGTTTTAATCTCCACTCTTTGCTGATGATATGCTTTAATAGTTGGACATAACTTCCTGTCACGAGTTCATACAAAAAGCAACATATTGAAGATGCGAGTTGGTAATTAGCATTCCTTGCCCTGCGGGATGGCGCCGTGATTCATACTCACCCAGCAAGGCATACATAAAAAGTGCTGCACATTCTTATTACAAGTCACCATGTTCTCCCTTGAAGAGATGGAAAGGTCTCTGTGAGTCTTCAACAAACTAAACACTCAGATGATGGACAGTCGGGTGACACCAGGGCTAAGATAGTGAGGATCGTAGCTTGTGACCTCTGACACTAAATTTTCTTTGGTTGTGGACCTCGTTAACAAACCTTGGCAAAGCTGTGATACAGCCTCAGCTGCTGACTCTGCATAAAGCAACAACAACTGACCATCATCTACAAACTTCTATATCTTCTTGTTCGTTGTAACTTCACGATGTCTTCCAGTGCAATAAAGTGATTTCTGTCTATATGAAGACATCCTCATCCCCAGTACGAATAAAATTCTTCACTAAATGTTCACAGCAGCTTTTAGTATTAACTTCCCGAGTAAGCAAGCTCTACGTATGTACATCAAACACACACATTTGATGCCCTGTACATCTATTAGCTTTTTGAAAGTGAAAGATTGTAACATTAGCCAATAAAAGTATATCGCCCCCTAACTGACATTTGTGGGGGCAAAGATGAAGGACATTTTGTCGCTGAATGTGAGGCCCTGGTCGAAAACTGTGGCTTGGAAAGAAAGTGTTTCAACTTTGCTTTATACGGGGAAAATAAAACCGATATACAATAAAAGTTTCAGACGATTGTAAAACAAAAAACAACACCACGTGGACAGGTTGGGGAAAGGAGGGTGAGGAGAAAGCCGGAATATCACGAGGACAATGACGTATGCCGGAAGTGACCTCTAACCCTATGTCCCACGAACCCTTTGTCTTAGTGACACCACGGGACCACCCTGTTAGCCTCATTTGTATCGAGAGGTACAACAACAGATGAGTCAGCAGCCATGTCAACTGGATGTCCCAGTGCACCTAGGACTAGTTTCATGTCCTCCAGGCCTGCTACACAAAATTATATCATGTAGAAGAAGAAAATGATGAGGATGATGATGACGGTGATCGTCATGAAAGTTCATTCCCTTTCACTTCGTCTGTCCTCCAATATCACATCTTTCTGTCCTTGCTGTAAATGACAAAGTAAAACATGGCCGACATCATATCTTTCAGAAATTTCTTCATAAATGTCAGTCAGTGGTAAGTGGGGTGCCATGGCTAGTGCACTTCATGCTTACCTCAAACAATGAAAGAATTCATGAAGGGTGATGATGGAGGCGCATCTGAAGCTATTGATTCTGCACAGAACGGGGAACACGATGACGCAGTCTTGCGCGAGCGAGGGTTTTAAAACTGAAGCCAGTTATCATAAACCGACATTTTGCTTTAGCTGGGGGTGTAATTTTGATTTAAAAAAAATATTTGTGTGTTATTAAAAGTCGTTTAACCAAACGAGTTAAGGCAAAGAGTTCTACAACAGCACGATGCTAAGTCTGTTCGTGCTTCACGCTGGTTCGCACGACGAGTGGTAAGATGGCCGCCTGCTGGCTTCAGCGTGGTACGGAGGCTCATGCGAGGTCTGTCCAGTATTTTTATACCAATACTACATTCCCATCCATACCCTTTTTCTGACCCTTTCCCCTTAGATGAGGTCAGACTACAATGTAATAATCTAAATATAGGATTGGAGTTCATCGCTTGGTCAGAAAGGATGTAAACGGTTGCCATAAAGAATGACAGGCGGCAGCGCTGGACCCTTTCGCCTCTTGGCCAGTTCGCACGAGTCCGTTTTCCATTTCTCATTTCAGTTTTCCGATCTGAAACATCTCTTGTTTGGCTATTAGACTCTTGTCATTCGTCGTAAAACGAAGACAGTTCATCATACCAGAACAGGTTATGGCGATGGCACCAGGCCGGCAAAACCCTTCGTGGCAGGAGGGCCTCGATCTCAACTTTCGTGTGGAGTTTGGTTACTCTTCGTTCATACTGCAGTAGGCTGCACCTCGAGGGCAGTAGTTATGAAGCGAGAATAAGTCGTTTACCCCGGGGTAAAATAGGGGACCTCGAGGAAGAGCATTTTGTTTATGAAGTTATAAATCAGTGTCGAAATCTACTACTCCATGCTTCTTCACCCCGAGGCACCTTTGTCACCGCTTTACAACTACTACTCCAGGGGTAAAACAACATCTGCGGGGTCTGAACACTGCTTTATAGGTTTGGAAACAAGACATATCCCTGAGTTCGCCACTTGCCCCATGACAACGACCTCCTTGCTTCGTAACTACGGCCCCACGTACTTTCGAAAAGCAAGTTTTGTTTTTTTTTAAATTTGCCCCATTGTCGAGTTCCTCGTCAAGTACTTGACATTATCCTCCCCTTCCCACCCACACACATCTAGGCACACATTTTTTATTTGTTCCAGCTATTCATAAGCTTCGTCTTTTAATTATCCATACATTACTCCGATTCTAAGGTCTGAAAATAGCAAATTTACACGGAGACACTAACATCTTTTGTCACAAGAGATAGCTGTGTCAGGCATGTGAATAAACCTATTCACATTTAAAAAAAATGTTATTAGAACATGTAATTAATTGGGTTTTAAAAAAAATTCATACTTATGATAAAAAATTAGTCTCTTTTGATGTGTAAAAGATCTCTGGAAAAATTGCCTGCTCCAACGATTTCTTTGCCTTGTTGATGTTCACCTTATTTTGTGGTCTGGCGGGGAGCACGAAGTCAGCTTCAAAAGAAATTAATGTCAAAGGAAAAAGAAATTGTGGGACAGGAGGAGGGATTCACATGGGCTCTGATGAGTGGCGGGACGAAAAGGAAGGTTACCGGATACTGGTTAGCAAAAGTGCCTATTCATAATGACAGATGAGTTGAATTCTTTTTTTCTTAACAATCGGTAACTGTTTGCGGTGACAAGTTAAGGAAGGGATCATTAAGATGAGACAAGGTCGGTCATAAGTCACCTAAGGTGCATGAATGAGAAAACCCGAGATTTTTCATAAGCTGGAGCCTACCTTGAAGCTGTAAATCAAGGGCGGTCTTTGAAAGAGAACCTCTCAATGATGAATGGTCATGATTCTGAATTTCGACAGCTCACTCTATCCAGATTACCTGCAACACGTGGTGTGTCTTTTTTTTTTTCTTTTTCTTTTTTTAACAAGAAGGGCCCGGTAATCGAGGAGAGGCTCCGGAACCCTCCTCCCCCTCCTCATAATCGATGGAGATGACTTTACATGCGGTGGAAAGAATGAGTTGCCTGCTTTCCAAATGCCGTGGACTGAACACGATGAACCACTTACATTAACGGCTCGTACGGTCACAGATGCTAGGTTATTCAGGCTATTAAACTCTGTACCTCAGTGGTAACGACGACCACACCACATTACTGACCGTTACACCACGCACCTGGATGTGCACACACCTGAGTGGTGTGACAGTTCTCGCCAACTACCTGCTCCAAATGATAAATGATGTTTCCTCCGCCTTGTGACGGCCATGTTGTATCTTATGTGATTAAGTGCGATTCTCGGACAGTGTATTAAAGTGCAGAGTCAACACATTTATAATTTTAAAACACCTTGAGGCATTAAATCTGTTTAAATCAGTTTTACAGAAACAGTGCAACATTTTTTTTTAAAAAAAGAAACTTTACAAAATAAGATAAAGCTGTTTCAGCCACATTTTAAGCACAAGTTTTAAATACCTTTGTGCAACGTATCTTAATAGTCGAACATATTTGAAAACGTTTTTAATTTTGCTTTAGAACAGTTTTAATTTTATAGAAATAAATAATTGTGTAACTAGCTCCAGGCTTGCAATGTATTGAAACACATCTCCGGATCTCCCCTCTACATCCTCCACCCCATTGTGACATTCCATTGTGAGCCTGTGTGTTCTTTAGGAAGGAACATCCACCTGTCACTAGGAGGAGGCTTTTAAGTTTGGATAAACCTTCTTCAGTCAACTTCGTGGAAGTTTTGTTCACTCAGGTCCAGCAAGCCTGTGGATGCTCCGTGCAGCACGTGCATTAAAACGGTTGGCTGGTCAAGTGACTGGATTTTACGAGGCCTACAGCAGACCACCGCAAGTTTCATTATCCTTCGACACTTTAAATACTGACAGCTGGCAAACGTGGAGTTATTATTATTATGTTTTTAAATTTTATTTTAGTCAACTCCCTATTCCCCTCGCCGCTCCTAATACAGACTTGCAAGCACGTAAATGAATGAACACTCACACACATGCTAACGTTTCGACATTCAGTTATATTATCAGTAATATATACACGAATGCCTATATAAATTAATAATACATACTTGAATGTTTTCATGCATAATTAAAACATACAAGGGCGAGTTTTATCTTGCTAAGATTTGTCTGTCTAAATAATCAGGCCAAGACAGGAATGTTATCCTGCTGTTCACACGTGCTTTATCTGTGGGTAGCCAAATTAAGACAACATTTATTTATTCTTTGCTGCTTTAATAATAAGCCGATTATTAAACCGCACTTTAAACATAAAAGTATTTAAGTATTTTCAAGTCTAAAGGTTACCTTACAAGCCCCTACATTTTTTCTGAACATCTTTTTAAATTAGAAGAAAGTATTTGTTGAGTCCTGCTCCCTTTGGTCGTCTGCAAAATGAGCAAGCATTTAACTGGCAATGATCATGTGTGGGAGAGAGGCTCGAACACATTTTGTTTTCCTCTCCCTCGGCGCAAAACTCCTGAGATACGCCAGCAGTTATCCCGGGGAAACAAGTTTGCCAACATTTAAGGGTGTTGACCTATACTATTTTTTTGTTGTTCCTTCCTTTCGCAAAGCCTGCTTAACATGAATGTTAGCAATATCCAGCTGGGATAAAGTACATGTTTAACAACCCTGGGTTGGGGCGACGCGCTGTGTTCTGGTCAATGCGGACTGCGGGCAATTACGACCGTCTGAGTTTGCATTTAAAAAGGCTGATTATTCCTCCATTTAATCTGCATTTTAACACCTTTTTTATGTGAGACGTTTGCGAGTCTCGTTGCGACTGGGTATTTAGCTCAAATGCTAGCATTTCCGGTAGTAGTGGCAACTTGCTGATGTCCTCGGAATCCTTTGGCAGTGGCTGCAAAGTGTTTACGAAAATCTCTTCCTCTCTTGCGTGTCTCGCGAATGGGTGGGGCAGGAGGACAGACTCTATTCCCTGTCTTCATTAGGAATTTAGTTATCAAACCTTATTGTGACACTTTGTCCAAGACATCCTGACAACTGCCATTCTTGTTTTTGTCAAACAGCCACCAACATGTCAGTGCGCGAAAGTTGAGATGGGGAGAGATGATGGCGGTAGACATAAGATTTATTTCAAAGCTTTCAATGACAACATTTCTCGTGGAACTACACCTTAAGAGATGACCCTCTGCTTGTCCTGTGTCCATTTACCTGAACGAATGGACGGGCAGAGGACCGGTGGTCAAATAATGAGGTGAAGTTAGTTATTGCAAATTTTTGCCCCAAAAGTGCTTACATGGGGGGTAACATATGGGGATAGGGGGTGTTATGTGTGGGTGCATGGACGTGTAATGGTGGACTGATGTCTGTATGCCGAGACTCACTCTTGGCCTCTTGCGAAGTGATCCGCTGCTAGTCTCGGGGAGCAGTAACAAAGAATGTGAATAAACCGGAAGCCATGTCGTCTCATGCCTCGTTTTAGCAGTTAACTGGAAAAAATCGTCTGCCAGCAGTCCAGGGATATTAGTTCGTGGTGGGTGTGTGCTCGCTCTTGAGAAACAGAGTAGAATGAGAGATTGACACATGATATGGAAAGATCCGGAACAGAAAGTGCTCCCCACGGTTTTATTAAAACTGTCACAACAAAAGCGACAGAGGTAGAATTTAAAAATATTTGCAGCATCGCTTTTTTCTAATAGCTGAAAATGATCTCCAACTCGATATGACTAAAACAGCAACAGCTGGTGCATGAAGCTGAATGTCATGTCTGCATCCATGCGTGACTAGCAACCCATAGAAGGCCATAGAGCGACCTTTACTATAAGTTCACCTGCATGCATGTTGTTGCTGGTCCTCATAGGTTAGTGTGTGTGTTGGGTGGGTAGGTGGGTGGGAAGCGCATGTGCCTTTCGAAACATTTTCCAATAACTGCTCCCCA
Source organism: Pomacea maculata (assembly GCA_004794325.1). Classification (NCBI taxonomy): domain Eukaryota; kingdom Metazoa; phylum Mollusca; class Gastropoda; order Architaenioglossa; family Ampullariidae; genus Pomacea; species Pomacea maculata. The sequence continues at coordinate 789,271 of SRHC01003542.1, read as the reverse complement.
AACATTTTTCCATGTGATCAGTGGCTATTAATATGTGTATTATGCACAGAATGTATTCCCACACATTCGATTTTATGTAAACACTAGAGAGAAAAAGCCTGCAATTGTTTTGAGGTAGACATAATATTGACAACAACATTTGGAATAGCTCGCACACGTAACACATCAAACACTAGCTATCTATGTTTGATAGCAATATGAGAGCTTGCTATGCAATTGCAAGCTCCAGGATAACACATAAAATGATCTTTCAGGAAAATAAATATATACAACGAGATTCGAAAACACTTGCATTCGCCTGAGCTTAAAGGGGAAAGCAAGTCAAAATGGTAGGAGGGGCTTAAAGGATATATCCTCGTTCTTAATTATAACCGAGAAACGTTTGAATAACAAAATGATAGTTTCTTTACAATTGATATAAAACACAGGCGGTTAAGCAGGTGCCATGTGGTGTTGTCCGGTCTCTAAACTGTCCAGGAATAGACAGCTGTCGGTCTTTAACCGAGGGTCGTCTGAAGGGTGACATTTTGAATCTATGGACTGTGCAATGATGAAAAGTTGAACTAGTTGCAAATAGCGAGAAAGAATATAATATTAACAACAATAACATTAGAGTTTTAATGTAACATATTTCGATATGGCAGTCTGTTGAACATGTCGTTGGGTCAACGGGCTCTGTGTCAAATGAAGAACGCATTTACAAAGGTGAATGAACCAGCCTTGGAATGACTTCAACTTTGTGACTGGCAGTAGAATTTGTACAGTTTTGTGAACACTAATATAGCTGCTTTTTCAGTGGTATACCCAAGTAAGAGAAATATTCTTACACTGCTCTAAATCCAGGTCTCACTGCACAGTTGCTAACAGTATCGCATTTTTCTTGTCAAATAAGTCAGTCCCAAAAATTATTCCCTCTACTCCAATCTTATTCTGTTCTCTTTTTTTGTGTTCAGTGGGTCAACAACCTACATCACGGATTTCTGTTTTAATTTGTGAAAGAGTCTGCCAATATGGCGGCCTTCCTGAGTCAGCTTGCACCTCTGTTTTATTAATGATCATTTTAAGCCTAAAATTTTCCTCCAACATAATTTTGAAGTCACTATTATGATCCTCTTAGCATTTGACTTGCTTTCCCCTTTAAATACTCTTTTTTACTGTCCTGTTTACATGACCTGCACGGTCACTGCTTCCCGGTATGGCAGTAACTGTGCACCCGTGTATGGACGGGTGTCAACAGCGAGTCCTTATTTGTGCATGTGAGCGCGTGCGTGCGTGAGAGAGAGAGAAAGAAGAGAGAAGAAGAACTTACTGTCTGTGAAGATTGTTTATGTGTGCGTGCGTGTGTGTGTGTAAGCGAGAGTATTTTAACCGTTTGGCTACAGCTGTTTCAATTTTAATGTCATGGCATATGTGACTGCATCCTGTTCTCGGCTTTCAGCGCCATCACAAAAGCTGGTAGAAACCTGATGCTAGCACCCCGCTTCTTTCCTTTCCGCACGAAATGATTAGAACTTCTACTGTCCATGCACGACCATCATGAATGCTGCAACCGCAAGCCTCGATAGCTTCTGGAAGTCTTTACAAGAGCGTGGCACAACCATGCCCACACTACTACAGCATCGTCTGGCCCCGAGTTAATTGTCAGATAAGTTGGTTAACGAGAAGTGCACGGCTTACCAGACCCGCATTGTGGAAATACAAATTATGTGGGTGTTTTTTTAAAGCAAGAAAATTAAATGTTCTGTGTGTGTGTGTTTATAAACATTTTGCATCTCAATTGCTTTGGCATTGAAGTTATGTGTTTTTGAGGACGAGTTACCTTATCTGCATCTGCATCCAGTCTTTGTGAAGTCATGTGACTATACGAACTAATCCCCCGTGTAAGTTAAAGCTCCATCGCAGCTTCATAGAATACCAATTGGCTTGGAAGCAGTTTAGGTCAGGTAAAAACCATCAGAGAGAAATCTTTGAAGAACGGGAATGTATCACCGTGCGCCGCTGAGTCACATACCCTTGGATATAAGGGGAGGGGGACGTGATGGGCACCCACCTGAACAGGCCTGACTCATGAGCTGTTCACCTCTAAAGGAGAGATGATAGTGGTCGGGTATATCACTCACCGTTTTGTTTCTTTACTTAGCGACAAAAGTATGAATGTCACGACAGTCACGTTGCCGTTTAATTATATGGTGATGCGTTGTGGGCAAGTGAGTGACAGAATGGAAGAGCAAACAGTGACTCCAGCTGTTGTGGAAACAGTTATATTACGAATTTGCCTGCATGGTTGGAGAATACAATAGTCGAGGAGCTAGTGACTGTGGTGCTCCTGCTGAGAATTATGCGGAGTGTATTTCTAAACCAGGGATGTGACAGAAGTCGTCACTGTTGGTGTGCTGTCACGGAAAGCCATATAGAACAAAACTGTACTGCAGGGAAAGGTGCTTATCCACTGGATTCCCCTACTTCATTGCTCTGCAGCTGTCATGCAGCCGTTTTGCAGTTGTCCTATACCTATTAAAATATTCATCAATTATTGTTCAACTATTCAAGTTGAAGTCTTTGTCATCGTCCTTCAGGTACACAAATCAGACAAACTTATCTGAAGTGCACCGTAAAATGATATATTTTTCTCTAAGGAATCCTCAAGACTACGCGTGCTTTTTGGCGCTATGTTTATCATGCAGATGTGAACATCACATTTAAATGACACTCATATAATTTCGTGCAAAGAACGCGCAAAAGCTGACAAGCGTTTCAAAATGATAATACAGTTTGTGTTCCAATCTCCAGCCCCTAAGAATTCCTGTCCACTAGTTTCCAACTATGAACTTCGCGCATAAAACGCCAAGGAAAGTGAACCTCCACAATACCATTTCGCTCGACGCCATCATGTTTACAAATCAGAAGATCAATCTTTAATCACATCTTCATTTTCATCGGTGGGAGGCCGATATCCATCCTGCGCTTTGCAGGTGGGAACCACTGACGGACAGTGCCAAGAGCGGACACCAGGACTGACAAGAAGAGTCAAGAGTCACCTGTCCTTTCGCCCCCAAACCGTCCGAGTCAAATCTTCCCAACCATGACCACATCGCTCCAACGCCAATAACCGAATCGTCCCAGGACCAAAATATGAATCAATCCCCAATGACACAAGTAGCCATTAACTTCAGAAAATACCTACAAAGCCACAAGTTGTTTAAGCAATATGTATATGTAAGCTCTGCCACCTATTTCCAGCAGGCCATAACAACAAATTTAGTCATCATCTTACTGAGCTGAAATGAAGGCTTGGCAACATGCATCCAGAGAACAGATTTCACACTGACGCATGAACACGATTTCTCTTTAAATAGTTTCTCGAAATAGAAGTTTTTACCATCATTTATTTTTAGCCTGGGTGTAACATTAAATGTAGATACGAAGGTGCCGCTATTCGGGTATTCGATTAGCTTGAAGCACGTGTATCGACACCATTGTCGTGGGGTGTGAACCCCACTTCAAAAGAATCTTGATGAGCTGTATTCAAAATTCGTGTCTGAGTGTGCGTGTATAGATCAAGAGAATGTTCAACAGTTGATGTATATAGGTGGACTGACGTCTGTTAGCCAAGACCAACGCTTATCCTCTTGTGAAGTTCTTCGCTGTAAGTCTCGGTGAGTCTAAACAAAGACTGTGAATAAACCGGAAGCTTTGTAGTATCATGCCTCGTTTTTATCTGGAAAAAACATCGTGTGCAAACAGTCCAGTCATACAAGTTCTTGGTTCAACACAGTCGCCAGGTGTCTGACTGGAGACAGCAGCCTGAAAGCCATGTATCCTACAGACACACACAAAATATTTTTGAAAAGTGCCTTAATGCGTTTATTATGACAACATGGAAGATTTATTTGAGGATTGCTTCTATCGTGAGATGTTTGTCGCCTTCGGAACGAGGTGTTGAGGTGAGTTGTTATTAATGCGTATTTGTGTCGTAGTCTGTAAAATCCTGAGCCACCCGACGACATGAACGAGATGTGGGTAGCCTCAGGCAATCGTTGTATTGTGTGTTGAAAGAACGCATTTGTCTGGCTGAGCTAAGCCACCCGTGCCGTGACTGTCATTTTTGTCAAGCAGGTTTATGTGCTTTACAAACGTAACAGTACAATATGCTATGTATGTGTTATGTTAGACACGCATAGACTTCAATGTATTCACCTGCGAAGGTATAACACTTACATTATTGCTCAGATCTTACAGAACCGCCAGGTAGAACCGAAAAACGGTCGGTTACTATATTGTTGTTTCCCAAGTGGGTGCATTTTTCTTTGGTCAATGATTCAGTATATAATTTGTAAACAAATTTACTATACATCAAACATACGCATTTCACACACAAGAAAAGGTAATCGTGAAAGCAATGCATGAAGGACACTATTTTAACCACTGAAAGTATATACGCGAAATCGATTCAAAAAAGAAACGATAACTACACTTATCCATGTATATAAACATAAATCACCTCCTGCTTCATGAAAAGTGTTTCCACCTAAAGTTGTTTTCACATTGTCGGGGAGATTTGGATCTGGGGTTAGATAGGGGAGGGTAGGATGGAAGACTGTCCATAAAAGTCTACACTTAATTGACAGCCAGCTTCAAGTGGTCACATGATATTTATCACCTCGCCAAGACCAGTCTTTCAGGTCTGAGACGATTTGACTTTCGGTGTTGAGACGATGTGGTCTTACTTCGGACGATGTAGTCATGGCTAGGACGATTTGGACCAGGCAGTGTGGCGATATGGTTTTAGGGCGAAATGACCGGCCCCCAAGTATTATCATGAATCACACCACCACCACCAACAACAAAGTAGATATCTACATGGAGTATAGCTAGAGAAGATGAACAGCTGTAATTACTTGGGAGGCACTCTCTTTAAAATTGGCAGCTTCAGACATCCACATCAGCGACAGTGGCCAAGCTGGACAGGATCTGGTTCAGCAACACCATCAGGTGTGCTACCTAGTACAGACTATGCAAGTCCCTCGTAGTTCCCATCCTGCACTACGGACGTCGGATATGCTTGCCGATACCGAGAAGAAAATCCTGGAAAGGGATGAATGAATTGTCAACCTTGTTATTTGTACGAATTATTCAAAAAGCACTTTAGTCCTCTTTCCTTTCGACCTTGGGTCAATTAATCTAGGAGCCGACATGTGATATGATCTGCAGTCATAAAACGAAGCAGCTTCATTAGGACATGCCTGAGCAAGTTTCGACTTTAGACAAGTGTTGAATCACGGAACACAAGTGAACCGCATAGGGTGTCTCGGGTTTTGCCCTCGGAAAGAGTTTAGCTTCTGAGGTTTTATGCCCTTTAAACACGCACATACACGAGAGCTCGCACACACCCACACAGAGCCGGGAAAAGAAAAGTGTCCAGTTCCGTAAACAACTTACAGTAGACATTAGCTGACAGACCAGATATGCCGGGCAAGGACGTTGGTGTCAGGGTTCGTCATCATGGCGTCGACAAAGGATGTGCACATATTTTAACAGCGAATACTTGTTTCGGTGTGTCTGTATTTGTGAGAAGGAGTTGGGTGAGGCGAAGAAGATAGAGGACTAGGAAATGATCTTTGTGTAGTCCATTACTCCTGCAACGTTTAACGGTTTCGACTTTCATCTCATCGAAAACGCAATCCACCTTAGTGTTACACAACTCTGTGCCAAAAATTAGCTGATTGTAGGCCATCGACAAATATAAGTTAATCTGAAACTTCTCATGTCATACAGACAAGACAAATTTCACGAAAAGCTTTATTATACACAGCAAATGTTTTGCGGTCACCGTCCCACGTCCTCACGTAGTGGCGTCGTTTCGACATCTTGTTCATGCCAAATCCAAAAGTGGAGGACAATCTCACCCATAATGCACGCCTTTTTGTCATGGGAATGACTTTCTGAGAAGGTGACTAGAAAATGTATTTTCACGCTGAAGAAAAGACCTAGGAAACGTCAAGAGTCGAAAAGTGCACAGGAGAAGCAGGGGGCTCTCTCTACCTCTTGCTGGTGGCCATGTCAACTGTAAACACGTTACGTTCTTTAAAAAAATAATAACTTTTTTTTTAAATGCAAACATTTTGCTTTCATGCAAATCACCAATCGTAATATTTCTGTTAACCTCCTGCTCTGCACTCCCCTACAGGCCCGTAGCCATTGATCTTGAGTGGGTTGCCTGAGTTATTGTGTTTATATAAAGTTGATCGTGGGATCAGTGGCCTGTAAAGTCATTTTGATACACGGGGATTCCTCTCACCATGCACACCTCCATCGACGCGTGAAAGTCAGTAGCTCTCGGATTCTCGAGGTCACACGTCTGTTGGTACACGCCTGCCTCCTTTTAAAGCTAACGACAACAGGTGCAAATCTCAGGGCGTACAGGTCCGAACAGAGGTATGCACTTTGTGACTGATCCAAAGTTCCTGCCCCTACAAAGATTAGTTTTGTTTTTCTTATTTACGCCGAGCAACCATCTAAAGTAATAGTACGGAAAAGCAGCAGGCCCTGCGGCCACTGACTCAAACTGTGTGTGCGCGCGCGCGTGCGTGTAATGTATTTACACTGAAACAACAACGAATATAAGTTTTTATTTGCAAAACATCCAGCAGGTAAACAACCCCCCGTCCAAGACTCAAGCAACTAGGGGTGAGAGGTTAAAAATGGCCGTACCCCCACACATAAACATGTTTGCTCGCCCATACATTTGACCTACATCCTGCTTTACAAATGCGAAAAAAAAAACCTACACATTTTCTCGTTGCCCACAGATTTAACACAATACTGCTAAAAACACGTGGAAGCGCATTCAAAGGGGGTCCTTTCCACCCTGTAGCTGTGGTACTCACAATCTAAGCTTTCAAAGCGGCGTAAAAGCAAGGAACAGCTCTATCGATTTGGATAAAGCAGGCCGTATTTGCGGTTTGCCACCTTTTGACAGACCTGGACTCTTCACAAAGTGCCAAGTCCTTCAGATAAATGGATATCCGATTGTTATTACTTTCTTGTCGCGCTATCTGGGTCGCGCTGAGCACAGCCATGTCCAAAAGAGTAATTGCAGTGAGCGACAGGAGCACAACTGAGCGCGTTCAGAACCGAGGACAGTCAGAGCACGATTTTTGTTGAGGAAGATTCTACCTCCAACGCACCCCTACCGTCGCCCCAGTTTCTCGTCACCGTATCTGCCGGTTGTCGTGAGTACCGCTGCAGTTTGTTTTCCTCTAATACTGTTATCACACTTGCAACGCATGTAGCTATGGAAATTTTGATTCAAAGCTTTCCTTAATATTATTATTATTATTTTAATACTTTACACCTCTATGTGTGCATGTGTGCGCGCGCACGTTTTCGACGGTGCGGGAATATAAGCATGCACACACACACACCGTCGACATTTCCCAGCTGACAAATTTTTAAGCTCCCAAGCTCCGGTTCCTTATGAAAATCCCAGCGAAGATTTCTCAAAACTGACTGGTATATGTAGTTATCACAGACTCTAATCCCACTTTTAAACTCCCCTCATCCAATATAGAAATAACTAAACTTACTCTTCCCCAAACTTGTTTGCGTCCTGAGTTTACGGTACACACATACATGTAGACAGACAAAAACTGAATAGACTTGCCTTTTTCAGTCTTACCTTCTCTTTGACTATTAAGCTACAATGTCACCATCATTAGTTTATCAACCAGAAGAAGCATCGATGCACTGAAATAGTTGAAAATAGCATACTGTCACTCTTGTCTCCTGCAGTCTGAGTTTTAACTTGAAAAAAGTTTCCTACACAGACAGGAAAAAAAAAAAAAGTTTTCTACACATGACTATGGAAAATTCAAAAGTGCTGAAAAGTGCTCACTGCCAGAGTTCTTCATCATACTTGAAATATACATTAAAAATATTGTTTTTTTTTTTAATTAAAAAAGGGAAATATTTTCAAATAAACTTCTGGCACAGCATCAAATATTAGCATATATTTTAAATACCATAAAGCCCTAAAATATTTTTATAATCGTAAAACACATCTACAATTCAAATACGCACACATAATACTAGCAGACCATTTAAAAATCAGTTCTGATAATAACGATTTATAATGCGGTTGACAGGATGTCAAGCGATGATAGCCATGAGATAAACAATGATAAATTATTGCACAGTCTGGTCTAACATACAAGAGCCTTCTCCAAACATGGCGCACAATAGCGAGGAGCCACTGCAGTCCTGCTTTGTGCTACAGACGCAAAATAGTAACGTGAGCTAAACATTAAAACAAACAACAAAAGCAGGTATAGTCCACATCGGATACAACACTCCCAGCGCTAAGGATCGAGCAATGTCAGATGAACCACTTCATTTTTTGAAGCGAGCGAATCGTGGAAATGTCGAACGAAAATTAGTTGCATTGGTAACAACAGACTAGTCCCACTCCCAGAACACCCGACAAGGACTCCGCACTAGCAAACATAATTTGGCAGTGAGAAAAGAAAATCAATGACCGAAAATGCATGCGATGTGGTGGTGGTGGTAGTAGTAGTCTACGAACGAAACATAGTACGAACACCAGACAGCGCTCACTGAATTTCCTTCGTTGAACGATGGCCAAAGTCCCTTTATATCGTCCTGCTTGTTTATCTGCGTTTGGCAGCTGGCCAGACAGATTATCGGTAAACTGACATGGCGTACGCACGCCTTTCTTTCCTGACACATGACATAGAATCTTTAGTTTCCACTACAACTTAAAAAAAAAATCGGTATAAAATAACTCGACGGTTGTAGCCTGCCAGCCATGGCGGCAGCTATTATTACAACAACCAATCACAGTGCGGAACGTGTTTCAGTTGATAGTGCAGGAGGGGGTAGACAGCTTGGTAAGTGCGCGTGCGGCGGAGTGCTGCGCGATATTATTAGCGCACGCTGTGTGGTGTGACAGTACATGCACATCAAGTCTCTGCTGTAGATAATAACCTACATGATGATCTACCAGTCTGCATTATAAGTACGATACTTTCGCCAACCAGTGACATCTTAAACGGCGTTTATACTCAAACTGCGCAAGTCCCGTGCTTGGCTGCTCCGCGGAGTTAGTGTCGTCTGCTTCTGATTTTTGCATGAGTGTTGCTATTGTTGACATTTTGTGTTGATCCTGCGTAGAAAACTCGAATCCTGCGGTATTAATTCGTGGGGAAACGTATCAAGGTTTAGAAGGAGGCAGCGTGCAAACGGTTGATACTGGATGTTTTCTGTGTTAATGATAATAGTATCAACACCGAGTTACACCATCATCTCGACGTCTGCTACATGACCGAAACACAGCGAAAGGCGATCGATGCATCAACAGGCCCAGCAACAACTAATCAAAGCCTACACCAGGTAAGTGATATTTTTCATTGTCTTTGTTTTCGGATAAGCGGTGTTGAAAGCATGTTGTAGATTGTTTCATCTCGTTTTTCATTCTTCTGCTTCACACATGTTTTGGCACATCGTGCAGTAAAGCAGACCTCGATCTGAACTTCAGCTTAGTTGCTTCAAATCAAGCAGATCTCTACGTACAAATTGGAAAAAAACAGGCTTGAATTGAATGAAAATGACTGAAAGATATTTACAGGAAGTGCGCCTGATGTTCTGTACACGAGAATGATAATATTTATTGAATTAACTTGTCACGTGGAGACTCGTCTGACACCTAAAATACTCTCGTGATCAGGGTCAGCTGGTCCCCGTTTCGATACCTCCCTGTGACGAACGACGGTGAACCGATTAACTCAGAAATTTGTAACTTAGAACCTGTTTTACCCTGGCACTTTTGTGGAATGCTACGATCAGAGCGTATGCCTGGCGCAGTCTAGTTTGCTTGGTTTAGATAATGCGCGCGATTGCATCGAATATCCTGAGATTATTGACATTTCCAAAAGGAGTGTTTTTGTTGTTTTGTTTGTTTTTATTGGGTCTTCAGTTATTCATTTGCTGGATGTTTCAAATATCATTTATATTGTTATACAAATATAACTCATACATTCTTGGAAGTGGTAATTAAACCATCAATCCCTTTTGCTTGCTGGGGCTTTGGTCTGAGTCATGGTGCTCATGCAGAATTGAAATTTAGTTGCACACAAATGAGTAATTAAATAGATTCAGAGTCTAGGCCAAAGAAAGAAATGTATTCTCAAATCTGAATGACATGCCATTTTTTCTGCTTTAGTCTGTGTATTAGCAGGTGCCGCTTACCTTGCATGCATGTGTATGAAAAAGTATATAAGTAAGATATAGAGAGATGTGAGGCAGGTTGTATAATATACATACCTTTCTTGTGGATCATTTAACCACTTTTAAACTTGTCTTTTTTTCAGAGTTGCTAGTTCATTCTGCTGAAGGAATAACAAGCCTATGTATGTTTGTGTATGTTTATGAATATGTACACACTATTTTTAAATATCAGTGTATGTATATGTTAGTATGCACACAAGCATGTATATGTGTGTTGCCATTATATGGCCTTTGCTGCTGACATGGCATTGAACAACAACAATATTGTATACATACATGTTTGTGAATGCATGTGCATGCACTTTCTCACATGTTTACTTTATTTCTTCTTATGCATTCGTGAATTGTAATGATGAAGATCCAAATAATACTTTTGTATGTACAAATATGTACATATGCACATACATTTTGTGCTTAGATATTAGGGCAGAATAGTAATTGAAGAATTATTGAATGGTTAAATGGAGAAACATTTCTCATTACGATTTTGCCATGCTCTACGTATTAAAATCTTCCCATTTTGTACTGATCACTTAGTGACATTTACTGTAATTCATTCTTTTTTAGGCATTCTTCATCTCAGTCTGCTTCATTTGGGATATAATTTACCCTAAACACAGTTTCTTTTCTCTGTATTTTTACTGGGTAATTATTCAGTCTTCATTTTCTTAGGTTCATTAATAAATTCTGTATCAAAAGGTTTCGATGGAATCATACTTTTTAAAAGCAGCAAATATTTGCAGCTACAATTTCAGTAACAAGTGCACCGATTACATCTTTTCTTATCACCCTAGATGAGTCAAAAGAATCATTGCAATCTTTCTTCACGGGCCTTTGTTTCCACAATTTTTCCTGTTACCATAAAATTGACATGGATTTCCTCACACAGTAATTCAAAATGGCAAACATATTTACAAGAAACAAGTGGGGTTATATCCAAATATTCAGACAGCACGCTATCAGGAAACAATACCCCTAGCTGATAATTGAAATAGGTCATGGGCCTGTGACACTTAATTGCCTTGCATGCCTATATGTTCACCCACTTGATTTGCCTGCTAGATGATTTGTAAGCTATGACTGCTCACAATTGTGTTTCACAATGTACTTTAAGTATGTACGAGTACAAAAGTGACTTCCTTTTTTTAAGGAGTAAGACTCTGGTATGATCCACTTAAGTTTGCACCATGTCAAATGCTATCTTGTGCGCATAAATTAACACCTTAGAAATAAGGCAATTTTTCATAAAACCTCCTGCCAAAAGAGAAATGGGCATGTCCTGAAAAAAATGAAATTTTATCATTATTTTATATTATAACACTAACAATGCGAACTTATAACACGCAGGATCATGACCAAGATTGATCGCATACACATGATATGGTAATATATATATATTGTAAAATACTATTATGCATTACCTTGTACAAAAATGGTGGATTTTGGTGGACTGGATCCTTGTCCTGGTACCATGTTTATTTGAACACTGGCTTTCCCACAACAGACAGGCTCAACCCCAGTGTTAATGGAAGTAAATTATACTTTTATGGAATAGAAGACTGGCAAATTGGTTTAAACTATTCTCACACTTTAATAATCCTTTATTATTCTGAGACAGATCCAGAACTTTGAGATATTAAGGGATTGCAGGAAAAAAACAAGGCTGCATTATTACACATAAAACAGACTCAGGCAGGAGTAAAATATAAATTTTGACATAATGGACATTGATTATATATCAGTCAGTAGTCACATAATTGAAAATGCAGTTTGATGCCTTAGATGCTAAAATCTGTAGGGATGTAGCATTTATAGATTATATACAGTAAAACAGTAGTCTTATATGACTTAAGTTCCATTTGTGTCTAATGGAAAAGTGCTATATAAATGTTCATAATTATTATTATAATAACCTTTATGATCAAATTATTATAAAAATCTATCTGACCAGACCTAAACTTCTCACAAAGTGAGCATTTTAAAAGAAAATATTTGTACTGGACTGTTTATATTTTGAGAAAATGTCCTTGATATTTAAGAAGGGAATAGTATGCAGTTATAATATGATGCATTTATAAAGCATTGTTAAATACTTACTGAGATGTAAGCACATGGTGTTTTGGAAACAGAACAGCAAACAATTGTAATACTAAGGTAGTGAAACATATGAAATTTAATATTCTTCAACTATATTCTTTTTCAGTTGGTCTGCAAGTTCTTCAGCTCTTCTACCATGAAATACACAAAAAGCATCAACAGTTATCACTCTAAAACATTTCTTTTTATGCTTGCCAAAGTGATATTTTTAAGCTTGCCAAATTTATATTCTCATAGAAGCTCTGAAAACGTCTTCAGATGCTTCCATAGGTATGTATAAAAATACAGTGCTAAATAACTGCGCAAGTTCCAAAGATCTATCAAATCATACATACGTTAAGTATGAATATATATTTTTTAAGAGTTTATATGATTTAGGCATAATTACAATTAATATTGTTGCATTTTGAAAGCACAACTGTTATGAATAAACAGGTAGAGTTTTAATGCACATATTATGAACTCTAAAATGATGAAACTCTCACAAATTTTCAGTCTAGCCAGTAGTGGACTATGGATTGGCCGGTATGCAATACATGCGGATCGATGATAAGAACAATGATTTTACGGACAGGACGTGATCATTAACCAGAACCCACTCTGACAACTTTATTTTGGTTACTGCAGCTCAGTCGGCAACATTTGGTCGCTCAGAAAGTTTCGACAGATGGTCCACGGGTATAGGAATCCACCAGAGCCAATTATTTGTACTGAACTTATTTATAATATATACATTTATTTGGCGTAGCTGTTTCGCCTAGAATGCTACGGTCTCCGTTGTGCAGCTGCCCTTTGACACTGCGAGCTGCAATCAACCGTCTCTGTCCGATGCTTGCTGCATCAAGCGCAGCTGGAGTGGGGATGCTAGCCTGCTTGAGCTGTCTCTTCCGCTTGTCCTTGCAGCGCTCCACTTGATGCTGACGTTCCGCTGTGCTGCAGTGCCCCGCAGCTGGTCCTCTCGCTCGCTCTGCCTAACAGATCTTTGAGATGCACAGTGCCCGTATGTACTGCAGTCCATGTTAGTGCAACAAAATGTGAACATCCTCCTGCAGACGACAGTCGCAAGTTCCAGGCAGAGGCAGAGGTTGCATGTGGCACCAGAAACGTCTTGCATTTCCGACATCGTCACTTTGGAGACGCGTAAACGAAGTGGTTCAGTGGGTGCATTTGTGTTGCTTTTGTCTTGTCAATGATCGGATTAGATTATGGGTGCAAAAAAAAGTTATCTCTTAAGCTTTGATTTAGTTCGAAGCCCCGAGGCCTGTCTGATATATTATGTGGTGACGAGGTGTCAAGTGAATTACGTTCATCACGCAGTGCGACAGATAATATACAATACAGCATGCAGTAGAGAGCCAGTTCAGAATGTTTGGTGCTTTGTGTCAAAAGCTGAACCTTAGCCTTTCTTTCCGTGCTATCTGATACTGATACTATATATCATATATCCTTGTACATCATGGTTCTTTTCAGAATTTCAGCGCTGCCATCTAAAAGCATGTGGTCGTTAACAGTGAAAATCTGGACTTAGTAGCACTAGGTTTATTTGGAGATTTCAAAATACTTGGCGCCATTTGTACTGTGTTTTTGACAGTATTATCGCTGTTAAAAAGAGAAATATCTTCTCCGCGATGGCCGTGGTCTATGAGTCATGAGGGATAAAGGAAAAAACTATTACCGCGTGGAGCTTTTCACGTGGCAGATTGCATCAGCCATGCTACAGATGCTGCCATGTGTTATGTCTCTTTTTGTTGAAAACAGAAACAGTTTTTTTTTAATATGTATGATAAATGTAAAGAGGTTTATATTAAAGTGGCCGTAAGGAGATAACTATGAGTGGTCCACCGTGTCAACGCCACTCGTTAAAGATAGATCATAAGCCTCTCCTTCTGCGCCACTTTTTACTTTCCCTGACAAAATCTTTTACCCATATACTGGGTGAGTGGGAAGAGTTTTAAAATTACAGGCTCGGAGGGAGCTTTGATCTCTGAAGTTGAGTACATTAACCTCCCTCCAAGGTATGTAGAGATGGTATTAAAATATTTGTTCGTAACGGACATTCCTCTTTTACTGTCCCTGCAAATGTGTCCGCCTTCTACTATTTTGATTCCGACAATCTCTTCCAGGCAATTAGTTGAAACTGCATGGATGTATGTAAAATAGTAATAAATGGCCACTCTAAGTAGTCACGCTGCAGGAAAAAATAAAAAACAGTCTGACGGAGTTCCTAATGCTGATGGTTTTTGTGATGTAAGTTGTCAACAAAAAGCGTGCGTTGTTATCCACTTTCACTTTCTTCGCTCGACATTAACAGTGAACAATGACACGTACCTACCCACAGGCCTACCAAACTGTGGTGATGTTTATAACAGGTTGCTCAACTTATGTTAAAATATTTTCCCTGTGAGAAACTCCCCTTCGTCAATAATTGACGCTGTTCTCTGAGATTCTCAATGCCAGCGGAGATAACAGCAGCACTATGTACATTATTGATCATACTCATATTAAAATATAAATACATATGCTCTCTCTGTTTCTCATTCTGTGTAAGTTGACTTTTAAAAGCTGTAAATGGACAGAGGGTTCAGATGAACGTGGCTATGATAATGGCCATACGGTCGTTCTGAAATTGCCACAATGTGGCTCTTGTTTCTAATGTGTTCACATTCGAAGTGATCATGTAACAGCTAGTTTAGGTAGGGGTATGTTTTTTTTTCTTTATTTTATATTAATTACGTAATTTGAGAACATATTGTATAATCCTCAGAAGATCATGTTTCTGTGACAGTTCTAAAGCAACTCTGATTTAATCATGCGTGAAAACAAATTCACCACACACACGCGCACAAAAGCACACACAAGCACACAACGTATGATATATATGTGTGTGTGTGAGAGAGAGAGCGTTTATTGTTGAAGAAAGAGAGATTGTTTGTTTGGTTTTTACGCCGTGCCAGCTAAGGCCATATGACGGCGATGCAGGGAGGAAGAAAGTGAAAAAGAGGTGGAGAAGGAGATTTTTGCGATGACTATTAACGCTGTAATGTGATCAATAGCATACATTTTATTTCCTTCATGCAAAGCTTGCATTAGAATCATCTTTCTGTGAGCTACTTTATTTTATTTTCAGATTGAGAACCAGCGCGACATAGAGGCGAACTGCAGGCGGCCCAGGCAAAGCTCCGTTTGTTGGCGGATAATGCAGCCTCGTATGCAGCCATCTTTGAAGAAAGGGTATTTCCTCTTGCCTCGCTAACTCTAGTATTACGATTTGCTTCGTTCCTGTTTCGGGTACATGGGTACGGCCTTCACAGACGTGTGATCGTCACTGATGAGTTGTTTTGTATGGGGCTAGTATTCAAAAGTACTGGGGACTCATTGAGATCAGACAGCAGGGCAGGGAGCTAGCGAACAGCTAAGGACGTAGCGTGAAACAAGGAAGAGACATAATGCTAGACCTGAACGAGTTTAAACCTAGGTCTTATGTTTGCATGGAATGACAAGCAATTTGAGTTTTGTAGACTACACGCTAAAGTGGAGCTTATTTCCGAAGAATTGATCCTATATACTTATACAATTTCTTAAATTACCTCGCCATGTCATGCTAATAATTATAGAAGTTAAATTATGAAGCCTGTTTGTGTGGTCTATAACCATATTACTCGCAGTTTTGTGTACAAACAGTGTCAGTTCCTGGTGTGGGCAGCATCTCTGTTTCCGTATAAATTTCCGTAGCACTAGTTCATCTTCTAAAATTTTTGTGTACTTTTTTTGTATAGAAAAGAAAACACAAAAGCTATTACTAACCTGTACTACCCTCGACACAGGTGTAAGTGAGATAAAAGGTTACGACTTAAGTTCATTTTAAAGGCATTCACGCTGGAACGAAGCATTGCCTTACCAGAGATATAATACACGTATAATTATGTGTCTGTTATTTATTGAACCTTTTCTTTTTGGGGGGCAGAAAAAGTATCGAGTGACGGATACTGCAGGCAACATGCCCTGTCGGAAAAGTGGTTATCAGCCCAGAGTTCATTGGTCTGCCTTGTAAAGTTATATTTTTGGAGTCTCCAAGCTGAGAACCAAGAACAGGTCAGTCACACATAACCTCACCTGATGTGTAACTGTATGGCAGTGGACATTGATGATGGAACCAGCATGAGGAACACTTTCAAAATGTCAGCTGATCGTCCCGTGGCTTGTGTCCTGTTCATCGTAGATTAAAGGTCTGGTGCGCCTGCCATAAGATTAAAACTTCCGTCAGTGAAGTGGCAAGTCTGTTTGCTTCATCCCAAGCCTTTTCTTCCTTTTCCTTGTACCGTCCCCAGATATGTACTCGCGGACTTACAATTTGTTGTATGTGGGGAGCTAGCTGAATAATTGTACTAGGATTTGAACAACAGGTATGCACAGACAAGCTTGTTCTTGAGCTGCAGAAATTATCAACGTCATAATTAGCGCCGAGCTTTATTCCAGCAAACCATAGCCATGGCTCCACAGTAAGGCAAACCTCAGAGATAGTACCAATACGAAATTAACTTTGTATAATCGAGACAAGACGTGTTTTTATGTGTGTGTGGTGGGGTGGGGCGTGGGGTTATGCAGCTTTGTGGGTGGGTATCATTATTTTTATCTCCGACCTTGATGCAAGCATATTTGGACACAGCGTTGTAAATTTTATATTCTGAAAGCACTGAACTCGACGACCTCAACTACAGATTTGTAGCAAGGCTGTACTCGTCACAATGGGAAATTAACACCGTGGACTTGGGTGTATTGAAGGCGATCACAGCTGCAGACACACGGGCATTTATCTATTCAGGAGGGAGGGAGAATAAGCTAATACTTAAACACCTCGTGCAGACAGCAGACGGACAGGTTGATTAGGTACACATTGCATTGATTAAAGTACACTCACATCCATTCATGTTTACTATTAGCGTTTCTTGGAGCTGAATCCTGGGCAGATGTTCTCGCTTAATAATAATGGAGATTGATATAACGGTGCGCTTTACAAATATTTTCGAAATACAAAATACTCAAAACATATTCAAACAGATACAGAATGTGTATGACAGACATGCTGACACAGACCAAAAATATTAGCAAGCAGCCGGCTAGATACACAAACAGACATAAAAGAAGGAAAAGTGAGTTCAAGGGTAGACTGCGAGCGGAAAAAGTTGAATTTGACAAGAGATCTGTAATAAAATGTTTACACTGTAGAGCGCAGTTGCTCATAGATACCAAACAGAACAGTGACAACAATAAATAAATAAGCAAATACAAAATAAATAGAAACCTTTCATCCTGAAGAAATTCTACACTCTTTACTGCAGTTCATTCTTTCCCCTCTTTTTTTTTTGTCGCGAACCTTACATCGACTTGTCAAAGGGATTTTTTTCCAGCTCCCATTTTCATCATTATCTTCTCTCTCATCGATGTTTCTCTCCTAGAGGTTCCATCGGTTTGTGTGATGTAGGACTCTGTACTACACGTCACGGGACTGACGAAAATAATTAAGATAGGATGATTACGTCGTATGACGTCATTCTTGTTCTTACTAGGAAATCAAATTTGACGTCATTTGACAGGTCCCATTAGAAATTGACGTCACGCTACTAGAATAGAGGAAAAACGTTGAGAAACACGTTATCACGAGATCGTGTGTCACCGGCTTGAGGTCAGTAACACGGTAACAGAACAGGTGAGACGCCGAACGTGACTCGGCAACCAGTGGTTGCCAATAGGTTATAATTAGGGTGAAAGCATCTTGCTTGACATTTAACCAGCAGCTATAGGTTACCATAGATTCGTATTTCTCTGATCATGAAAATGTAATTTGTCGTCAAAGAAACTGAGTAACAGTTTGCACGTTGAAGTTTGAAGAGTTTATTGTAGTACAAGTACAGAAAGCAGCATATTGCACTAAAATATATTTTCTGACCTCCACACGGTCACATAGTCAGCTAATTGTTGTGTGGATATCATGTGACTTTATGTCGCGTTTTGCTCTTCTGCACAGCCAGCGTATTTGCTTTTTACTGATGCTTTTGAAGTGTATTTCTGTTGGATTAACGATACGCTTTAACATCACAGGGTCTAACGATAGAAAGCCAGACTTTATGGTGTCGATTACATTAACAGATGTAATAAGTAATAATACACACAGATACATCAACTCGCGTCCGATTCTTTTAAAATTTTGTTCATTTCCAAACCATGAAAGAGCTTCGTTAGATGTTTTTAGAATAAAATAAAAAAATACGTTGCCATGGAGCATTGTACAAGGTTAGATCTTTTAAAAAGTATTAGTTTATTACTGAGATTATTTTAAATTGGATATTTTAAAAGGGTCTTAAATTTCGCGTCTTGTTGCCTGCTGACGTTTAGAGTTAAGACTGCATGGTTCACTGTGACAAGTAAAATATCTTTTAACCTGGACGTTATGGCCAAAGGGAAGAGCAAAGAACCAAAAGGTTTAGGGCGGAGCACTGTACCTCAGTCAGTTAGCTACTAAAAATCTAGTGGACATCTGTCAGGTTTCCATCGATAAGACAGTTGGCCAAACGACGTTATGTTTATTTCCTTTGACGTATAAGGGACACTGGGGAAAATAACCTGGTCTTTCAAGAGCACATAGTTTGACATATCAGCTTTGTTAAATACATTGGGAAGGCTTATTTGTGATTTTCTGTTTCTCCTTCCATAGGCTTACAGGAGACTACTTATTGTCATTGTGCTAATTGCAGTAGAAGAGTACTTGTGTTTGTATGTGTGTGTGAATGAGAGAGAACTGTACTACTTCTCTGTCGGTTTTTTTTCCTTCCTGTAATTTTCTATCCCTGTGTAACTGAGCTAGCCCATGTGAGCGCCGAGCTTTTTTAGCTTTTTTTTTTTTTATTGCACATCGAAAACACCTGTTGCAATGATATAGTTGCTGGGAAGTCACTTTACGAGCTTTGGTCGAGAATGCCTTGCCCTTTGTGTCCAGAGTTTGCATGCCATCATTTGAAATACGTCTTTCTGATGATGGCTTTAGTCATCATGATCGCCTTAGTGTCACACAATCATAAAACAGCGAGGGTGTCTTTGTCCATGAAACAAACGCGGGAACGACATTTGTTATTTCTTCAAGGAACTAGATTCCTCCACCCCATCTTCCCCTTCCCGCCTCGATATAACACCCCGCGTAGACATCCTTCGCATTCCTAGAAGGCATGTTGCACCTGCTTTTCTTTTCGGAATTATTTCTGCTTTGAGATTTGTGCGATTCGTTCACCGCACTTGTGAATGACTTACTGCCTAAAGAACAATTAAACACTCAAGCGGAGAAAAGATCTAAATGAAGGCAGACATTTTAAACGTTCATTTGGTTTGAATTTGAATAAGCGCGCGTTCGCACACACACGCGCGCGCGCGCACGAGCAGAGTAGAGGAAGAGAAAGCAGGAAATAAAACTAAAGCCCCATCTTTCGCTACATCATCGCCACAATTTAAGCAAACCGGCGTTGTCCTCAAAGAACTTCCTTCCTTTTCCTGTCGCTCCTTCCTTGTTTGTGTTGTCGATCTTATCGTTATCTCGCAGTGCCTTCGATAACGCGAGAACCAGCACTATCTTCACAAAGTCAGCACATGACAGATCCCATTGTCCAAATCCAGATAGCAGTTCAACGTGGTCGCCATCTCATGTAACGGTCTTATGAGATTTTCCAGCAGCCTTTTACTACGCGTAAGTTTAGGTCGCGACTTGTCGGCATGAGTGCAAGTCTTAACAAAGGAGTGTCGTGACTCTGGGCAGGGGAAGTTTCTTGATCCACTTGCTCACTGACGTGTAATAAAAGTAAGTAGAGAAGTGACACGACCAGCATTCAGCTTATCACTTTGCCGCGCAAAAACGTGTATGTAAATTTCGAAATGTTATTCAGAAAACAATAATGCATGCTTTGTTCGATTGATCATCCAATCTTGAGAGGTCATATGCCCATGTTACACATGGCGGGCACTTAATAGCTGGCACGACATCTAAAGGGTTAAGTGAGCAATAACCATTCACTTAATAGTATTCGTTGCAGCGGAGGGTCGAGACTAGATAAAACATTCTTTATCTAGTACGCATTTTAGCCTCCCGTTGTTTACTGGTGTTAAGAAGGACAAAAATACAAAAGTGATAAGCGAAAGTGAATGACGAATATCTTGCAACGTGAAGTGGCTGTCAGTGGTTGTTTTGCTGTTAGGACTCACTGGGCTGGCTGTGCTCTATGATGTGTGTGACTGATTGGACATTAACCCTGACATTCGTTGCGACACAGTTGGGCATGCCATTGTTTACGTTGTCAGTACAGGGGGCAGGCGCATAATGAGTCGTAGGCGTTCGCGGCAACAAAAGAGATGGATGAGTGACAGAGATCCGCTGTTGACGGCACATGTTTTTGCGGACTGAACATGTTGACGCGTGCTCCGCGACTTTAATAATGCTCTTCTACTGCTGTGACTGAGCGAGCTTTTTAGTGCCACAAACCTATTTTATCTGGATATCGGAGGGGTGGGAAACTTGTGTCTAAGACCAACATCGAAAAAAGTAGGTTACATAAAGTACGTTCATAATATTTATAACTGGTTTGTTTGAAAGTATTTTTAAAGCGGCATTATGTTTAAAAAATACTTGCTTCCTAATTTATTTCCTGCATTTGTTTTATAACCGACAGTAATGAATGAGTATGTGCTGTTTCAGGAAGCACTTCAATGTTTCCTAGAAGCTTCGCGGAGCTGGGTAGAGCGGCCACATAGACAGTCTCCACCAGTGATGACTCGTGGCTGCTGCGCGTGACAAGGTGGCAATGGCTGTCGCCGCGGAAGCGTTTCATGCGAACACTAAGAAGCCAAAGGAGACAAGCGACGAGAAGGGGTGGTGCCGAGAAACGTCAAGGGCGAGGCAGCCTGTTCTGCCAAAGACGGACACAGCATCATGCACAGTAACATGGTGACAGAAGACGCTGCGCCTAGTAGCTACCCGCCGCCTGGCTTGGGGCCTCTCGCCAGGCCCACGCAACCCTTTAAGATTCCCGCCCCGCACAGCCCTTCCGAGAACAGGTTGTACCTCTGGAGTCCGGAGGAGGGGCAGGATGCGGGTGGAGAGGGACAAAAGGGGGCTCAGAAAGGCAGCGTTGTCAGTCTGGTCACGGAACAGGTGGAGCTGACGACAGATTTAACCGCAGTTGCCACTGATGCCTCTGTCGGTGTCGTGTCCTTGTCGCCCATGCCCAGGCTGGAGCGAGAGGACCCCGACGAGTTGAAAGCAGGAATCGACGGCAACGACGAAGACGATGACGATGACGGAAGTCTGTCTCTTCCGGAACTGGTGCCCGAAAACATTACCCTGCTGCGAGTTGTGGAGGACCGCGGGGAAACCTTGCGCTCCCGTAAGGAGACCTTCGTGGAAGAAGAACGGTGCGAGAGGACATCCTATAACCAAAGTTTTAGTCAAGGAGAATCCGATGAAGCGGCTTCTGGGCCTTGTCTGACGTACGCCTCTGAGTTTGCTGAGAATGGTGAGGCCGTGCCAGAAACCTGCGTGTCTCCAGAACTGACAGAAGTGTTGAGGAGAAAGCCAGTCGTTCTTCTAAGAAGGCTTTCTCCCCGCCGCGTGCTCGGGACGCCATCAATAGCCCGCAGGGTCAAGGCTACCTCTGACCTGAGCCTCGTGATTCCGTCAGAGTCTCACATGTCCCTGGACGTCAACGGGCGAAACGGAATGAAGGAGAATCAGAAGACTGGCGATGCGACGATAAGAAGGCGAGAAAAAATCTCGCCGTTGAGTGAGATGTTGGCATCGTCTGGCGGCGGTGGTGCTTTTACTCGGTACGACGGTGACCGGGACAATCCCCATACTGCTGAATTTCTGCCAAAGGAAGTATTGTATTCTTACACCAATTCCGGTGTGGGTACGAAGTGTGGTGCCGACAAAACATACCGGTCCGGGGACCACGATCCGGCTTTCTTGCTTAATGTGCCTCGTCAAAGTTTTCCTAACGGACAGAGTAAAGACTTTATGTTTTTGACCAATAAATGTGGCGACGAGCTTCCAGGCTTCGCCCCTTCATCCCAGCCAAAACGGCAGTGTGTCATAGAGACGGGATCCATAGAGAAGCTTCGAAAACATCTCAAAAACATCATGACACCCGGTAATGCGGTCGTATCGTCTACTGCTTTGTCAGCGAGTGCTAATTCGTCACATAGTGCCTTACAACCAAACCCAGCTGCTAACGACCCAAAAGTGTCCTTAACCACTCATGTAAACGGTCACGTCTCTAATCCAAGCAATAAAGTTCGGCCTGGGGACTCTCATTCTGGGGAACCATGTGAAGATGGCTGGGAGAGTCGTCCTCAAGCAATATTTGATTACAATCAAGAGAATCATGTGACTACTGTGGAGAAAGAGGGTGGTCAGACTAATGTAACGCCATCTTTCGCGGATTCTTCCGAGGATAGTAAATCTCCTATTCCATGTGCTGCAACTGCTTCTTCTCACAGTTCTTTAAAAACCGTCCGCACTGGCAGTGTACCTCAGGATAAAAGTGCTAAGTTTGACGTAGTCAACCCTCCAGAACAATTACACGCTGGGGAAACATTACACTCGTTCCAGCCCTACCCTGCTGCCAATGTCAACCTGCGTGAACACCCCAGCTTTCCTGCTGCAGAGCCCCTGCCTCATCCTTTAGCCACGACGTTTCCTGAAAATCCAGCTGCTGATTCACGACTTGTTGCAGTCACTGCAGACACCAACGAAAGCCATTTACATTGCATAAACCGTGAGACAGTTACAGATGCGAATTCTTCTCAAGATTCTAGAGGCTGTGTATCAGATGTTAGCGATGTAGTATTGTCTCATAGCTCGGCAAGAGTGAAAACTCTAACTCCACAAGAAGCACCTATGTTTTCTGTCTCCACGGTAACGCGCAATATTGCAGGCGAGCCGAGTATACTGCTGAAAATAGCAAAAGACACCACAAAGTCGAGCAAATCGTCTTGTGTGTATAAAGTAACGCAGGAAGTTAAGACTTCCGCACCTTCCGCAGCTTCCTCCCAGGCCCTTCATCCTCATATGTCACATTCTGTCGCGCAGGAGGAGGTAGTTGTGATGGAGTCAAAGAATGGCCTTGTCTTGGAAAAGATTGAAGACAGCAACGAGAAAGAATCTTGTCTACTGGCGACTGAAGCCCCATCGTGGCCCTCCCATGGCCACAATCCAACAGGTAACGGTGAGGCAAAGACAATTCACGAACCCTGGCCACTTCCCGGTGCCACCACACCCTACCAGGACACGAGCATGGCGGCACGATTGATAAGCGATCTTCAGAACCCGTCCTTGTGCGCACAGCTGGACATCACCATCCCTGGGCAAGAGATGGCCACCATGACGGTGGGAGGCAGCAGAAGCGAGACGAACGGATGCGATGGCGGCTGCGTCATTACATGCATCGAGAAGACGTCACCCAGCTTTGTGCTGCCACACCGTGAGGAGAAGGTGGAGGTGGAGAGTGACCTTCAGGTCATGCAGAACCACTACTACAGCAACGGGGGCCGCCAAGGTCAGGACGATGTTTTAATCTCGGGATGCTGCCAGGACTCCCACACATCCACCCGACCCCCGCCTGCCATTCGCCTCCACCAGGTTATCCAAGAGTGGCCCGACGACAGGGCGGCCATTCAGCACAGCTACCCCAGGCCAAGCGATTCGTTGTCGCACCAGAGTCACCTGCCCGTCGCTGGCATTATTTTCGTCAGCCCTGTTACCACGCAACGGCAAACGGTGGTCCCCAAGCCACCGCCCTCACGGCGCCATGGCTACTTCCGAAGCGTGTCGGACGGCAGCGAGAACGACTTCCGGCATGCCGAGTTTAAGGATATCGACCTGGAGTCCATTGATCTGTTCGAGAACGGCATCCCGTCAATCCGCTATGAGCCGGATCTCGACGATGCTGCCACTGGCGAGGAAACCGCCCACGACACCGATGAGATCTTCGAGGTGGCTGCCGAGCCGGACTGTCCCATCATGCCTGCGGAAACGGTCATCGATTGTGAGGACCCTTCGGACGAAGGCAAGATTGGGGAGGACTTTGTTCTGATAGCGCAGCCCCTGGGAGAACATGTAGTTGCCGAAGTGGGCAATGATACAGACGTCGTCTTAGAATCCGTCCTTCAAGAGGATTCACAGGAGCTCGGCGAAGCCGGTGGAGTAGTGCAGGTTGTGGAATGCGAAGTTCTGGTAGACCAGACGGAAGACCTGTCTGGGCCTGAAGATACCAACGAATCTGAAGGCTACGACAGCGACGCCACTCTTCCGTACCCTCGCAACGAAGACAGAGTTCGAGATGTCGTTGGCGACGGTCGGAGAATGACGCAGAAAGAGGTGCCTGCAAAAACTGAAACCCCAACTCGATTGGCAGGTAGAGGATCGGCGGGTAGAGGGGTGGGTAGAGGGGCGGGTAGAGGGGCAGGTAGAGGTAGAGGGGCAGGTAGAGGGGCGGGTAGAGGCTTGTTGCACGAGCGGGCGCCGCCGTCGTCTCGTGATCGCAAAAACTATCCGAAGAGGTCGCGACAGACTTTACCTATCTCCTTCGCAGACCTGCCTACGGTAGACAGACGCCACAAGAACGAGGAGAAGATTAAGAAGTCTCGAAGGGGCGGGACCAACAGACACCCGCTTTTCAAAAAGCGAAGTAAAGAGGTAGTGGAGCGCAAGAGGAGAAAGCATGAAGAAGTCGCGACCGGCGGCACTATGAAACCTCCACCATCCCATCCCCGCGCCAAACACAGGCCGGAGGAAACAGATGCAACCACAATCAGCGTCGTGGAACACGATAGAAAGATGCACATCGAAAAAAACGCCACGACCATGATGACGAAGTCGTCCAGGGCGCCGAAACCCTATAAAGAACGCAAGACCTCGAAAAAAGACAGCTCCACCCAACATCGCAGGTCCCTAGCAGTCGAGGAGAATGTGAAGCTGCCGATGGAGGTGGGCAGCGAGCAGTTCTACCTAGGAAGCGAAGTGCACCAGCCGTTGAGGGATCAAGTCTGGCGAGCCCCAAAGGAACGGCGAAGAGGTGGGAGGGGTCGGGGGTCACGCGGCAGACGGCATCATCGGGGCAGAGGAAGAGGATCTGTTGGCGTCATCGTCCACTCTGCGCCAGCGGTTACAGCCGAAGCGAGCAGCATACCGTCGGAAGATTCAGGTGAGTGAGTTGCAGTTTGCAACTCGAAAGGTAAGAATCCAGTTCTCCTAAATTAAGATGATTGGAACCGAAGCTTGAGTAAGGATAAAAACAATGAACAGATTTCGTATATTTTGACTTGTTTTCCATTAACTTCAGCCATCAATTTAGTTATTTATTCGTTCATCTCTGTTCGTAGTCTTTTCTTCCGTTTTCGAGTTTAGATACATTTCATTGTGGTTATCCAGCTACTGTAGTGCATAAACAAATAAACACTATTCTCCAACAGACAAGACTGGAGGTGACTGAGTTTGTTACATCGGGTCGTCTCTCTTCTCTACTTCCTGTCGACGTTTTCAAGCATCTTGCTTTTCCACAAAATAACTCTTTAAAGTTCTCGATCTTTAAAGTTCTGACCATACAAATGTAAAAAATAATAGATGAAGGAAAGAGAGATATAATAGATAACGCTATCTGTAAAGATGAAACGGATGTAAATCAGTGCTTCACGGGAAAGAGAAGGCTTCTCAGTTTAGGTGTGGGTTAGCCATAAAAAGAGCCTCCAGCTTATTGGGGTAACTTCAGTACGTGATGGAGACGTAATCTGCTTTCCCGTGTTTATCTCAAAAGACCTATTTGTATGGCTGCATGATTATACTTTTCTTTGACCTTAATAATCGACCCTCTTGTCAGGAGCCTGTGTTCAAGGAGGCTACGGCCCTGGCACAACCCAAGGTACTCGCTGGCTCGCACGGAGAAACCCTTGACATACGAGCGGCGGGAGGTCACTAGTGTTTGTCGTTTTTCAAGAAAATTAATTGTATTTCGTGGTCTTTGTCAGGGGATCGAGGACTTCAACTGCTTAAGTACTGGCGACCCGCTGACCCCGACTTTTACAGGAACTTTCTCTTTCACACACGCTTTACAACGCGCCCACAAATACCCGGAACTATTCACGAATGTATACTTCTAACTCTTAAATTTTGAACGAGTGCGGACTTTACTTTACAAGGAAACCCAGACATGCACATTTTCAGTGCGTAAAAAAAAGTTACACTTCCAAAAATGGAATCGTTTGTGGAAAAGTTAATTAAATTCGCCTTCTGATCACGCTTTGTAGCTCATTCAGAGCTAGTGTAGGGGAGGTAAGACCAGTACATAGCCTGTTATGCAACTATTGAAAGTTACTGTCCTTGCACCGCTATCGATCTCATTCTGTAGTAACGAAGCCGCAACATTGGGATACGAGATAAAGAAGGTCTAGTCTTTAGTGAGGTGTGCTAGTGGATTCTGTTAGTAACTGTTCAAATTATTGAAGTGAATGTGAAGTCGACTTCTTTAATGGGAGTCGATAGCTGCTGCCGACCTTTACAGTGTGCCGTTAGCACAGAAAAATACTGGTTCACACTCTTGAGATCCACTTATCAGTACTTGATCCCTCTACCTGCAAGGACATTTGTGGTGAAGCTTTTGTTTTTCATTTCCCAAAAACTGAGATCATAAGGAACATTTTTTTAACGTATTGTTTGCGTTTCCATTAATATTAGTATTGACAGATTTACGATATGAAGCATTACAAGGCATTCCCAGCCCCAAAATTCCCATGAAACAAAGTTGCTGTAAGAAATTTTGAGAAATTAGAAATAAAAAAAGAGTTTGTCATGAATTATCAAGCGACACGAGTTAAAAGTTTTATGTCTAACCTGATCTCGACTGTTCTAGGTCTTTCCGACCAATTGTAGACGCGTTTGATTTCCACAGTTCGAGGCGGTCAGGTGGCGCAACGGTTAGCGCCTGTCACTGATTCAGTGAGGGTTGTTGTTCTTTCTCTGCATGTGGCATCTGTTTACAGGGCTTGCTGCCTTCCCGTGATATAGCCGTAGTTGCTGGCTCGGCTTAAAACACCAACCTCCTTCCTCCTCCATAGTGCGAGATTGATCGCAAGCTTCACAGAAGAAAAAGAGATGCGGGTTTAATCGGTTAAGAAAAAGATGGCTTAGAAAGTCGATCTTTGTTTGGTTGGCTGATACGGTTGCACCACCAGCTAATGCGCAGGGATCTTTTTTCAGACGTAACTCTATATCAGGAATAAAAGGGGTCACTGACCGAGATGTTTCATCGAGAGACAATGCCCGTTGATGAATGTCTAAAGGTTTTAAGGTATATGGCTTTCATGACTTCTGATGTGACAGGAAGCCGCAGAGATGCAAAGCAAGCAAATGCAAAAATGCGAAGCATGCGTGAGCAAAACTAGATCCTCTGCAGAACATTCCTCTGATATAAGTAACGACGCAGGAAGGCAACAAATATTTAATTCTTTTGTGTCACTACTAACTAATCTTAAAGAGCACCATATATGTCAAAGTTCATGCAGCGCGATCCGACATACACATTATTGTCCCGGTTCCTTGTCATGAAAAGCTTGGGTTTTTTGATGAATTATTGTCGGTACCGTTTCCTCTGCTGCCATCACGTTTTCAGAAAACCATTGCCAAAAAGTCCTGATGAGCATCAATCCTCAGATATGGTGAGTGAATCTTAACCACAAGGCTGTAGGCAAAAAGAATTTCTTCGTTTCCAAAACCCTCAGCCGGCGTCCGTTTCTGCTTCTCTATATCGGTGAGAGATTGTTTTCAACACGAGTGTGTTCTCAGTTTGACACAGCTCTTTGATATTTCATAATATGTGTTTCTATAGTTGTCTGAAGATTCTCGATACTGAAGTCTGTCCAACAGAGTCAAGCTGGAAAGTTTAGGTTTTACGAAAAGGCCTAAATGCCAATTCCAATATTCAAAACTTTTTAATTCCAGACCTAACGTCTGTTTGCAATGGATTTGCAGAGGCCTGCTAGTGGCTAGACGAATGGGACAGCTGTGCGTCCAAGACAGTTTTCTATTTTTGTACCCTGAGCAATATTGACCTTAATAACCTTTTGCCTTTCTTGTCCTGGTCACAGTTTAATCTGGTCGTTGCTGCCAGGAACGAGAGTGTATTCTCGATATTTTTCAAGGATGGCTGTTTTTTCCGTCCCACATAGAGTGCTGACGGAGAAATCAGTGCAGCCAGGGGCAATAGCAATAAGAGGAAGGTGAGGACAAGGCCGCTTAATGACAACAAGAGATTCTCACCGCCGGTGGGGATGAACGAGAGCATGTGATTCTGCACGCGACTGTTGACCTGTGACGGATAGTTTGGGGTCATTTTTGTCGTAGAGGAGCCATACACTACCCTTTCAGAAAAGAAAGAATAATTTTTTCCCAGGTGGCAAAAGAATGAAAAGAATTGTTGATGATAGTAACGTATGTTACAGAAAGGAATGAATCTGAAAGAAAGAAAAGAATCATCTCCTGACAAGGAGGGCTGTGCGTACGCCACTATGTGCTAATTACAGCCACGCGCGCGCACACACACCCCCACACAACTGCACGCAACTTAACAAACACACGCACACACCGATACCTCTGTAGTTTTTCTGACAAAAGCGTTCGTAGCAGTACATATTCTCTACAAAGATAATTTCAATTTTCTTTTTTTTCAGCACCGCACAGTAACAAAAGGCTGTTTACGTATGGGTATCCATGGCTGCTGCTAACATTGGACAAATTGGCGAATGGGTTTTTTGTTCTCGTATGTCTCGCCGCGTCTCTCGTGTTCGCCCGTGTGTTTTGTAGCTATGGTAGCTACTCTTGTAACTCGTCGATAATTGCGCGCGTTTCCGCTCTTCATTATTTTGTTCTACAGTTTTTTCTTCAGGTGAAGAGCCGGAACATCGGCGTGGGTTAAGAACCCTTCACGGGGAAAAAAGAGAAAGACTCCACCTTTATCCTTCATTGATCGTCCTTAGATCTGCTTGTTTTACTGCCAGTTTTGTCCTCGCTGCTAAACTCGCTATAGAACCGAGGCTCACTCCACCCACCCATCCCTTTCCCCTCGGCCCCCGCTTGACTGAGCCCCCCTCCCCACTGTGTGATGTGCGACCGTCTTGCACGCGCGCTGCTGCTTCAAAGACCACATCCAGAACTCTTCGACTTGTTTCGTACTGACACATACAAGAAAACCCATTATGGTAGGCGTTGCCTCCGTGAACGAAAATAGCTGCACGTGATGGTACGTGGCACTTGGTCCTCCGTTTAGCGACTTGGTGGAGGTGGCGGTCCAGTGGGTAGAGCACGACGTAGCCACGTAGCGGAAGCTGTGCTGGGGAGAAGGCGCGCAGGTAAACGCTACTTCGTGCGGCCGCTGGCACGTTTGATGTCTTCGTTGTCACTGTTGCTGTCGGTGGTGATTTATGAATGTCACAGTATCTGGATATCACTAATCAAATGTCACGATTCGTGAGTTGAGTTATGGTTAATATGTAGTAGCCGTCGAGATAGCATTAATTAATTAACTTAATGTCATATCTTTCAACCTAATTCTTGTCCGATGTATAATCTGAAATTTTTCTCAAAGATGACATCTTTCTTCAAGTTGCACATCATCATCATCATCATTTATTTTTCTCTATTTTGTTTAATCATCCTGGTGCACTGGTTTGTTTATTTTACTTTAAATCTGTATTCATTTGTTCGCACTGAGGCCCTATGGCAAGCGATTGAAGAAAAGAAGCTGCTGGTTATCATAGACAAAAGAAGCTGTTGATACCTGGTACAGGTAGAGTCTTGATATAATTTTTTGTCCACAGTCGTAGCAGATTCTCATAGGCTTCAACGTAGAAATCTCGATATAACAAATGTTTTAAATACAACAAACTAAAATTCAAAACCAAAGTGAAAAATAAACTCCGTTATAACGAACTTTTCTTGGAATGGGAGGTGTCATAAATCGTGTAACTGAACATGAATGCGAAGCGTGCACGCAGAGGGGGGTTGGGGTTGGGCAGCGACCAGCCTAGAGAGACAAGTCGGTATCTGCCTAATAACGGTCGATTCAGTTATGCCAAGCCTTTATTGCGTAAGAGAATGGAAGAATGTCATCTGGTGCGAGAGAGCATTGTGTCTGCTACAGAAGTGTGTTTATGAGAGAACAGCGGAGAGCGGCATCAGTTTACTCCGGAAGAGAGAACGCTCACCTCCTCTCTGCTGCTCACGAGGGGGAATGGTGGTGGTGGTGGTGGTTGTGGTGGGGTTTTTTTGGGGGGAGGGGTTGACGGGTTCGGCAATACGCGATCCACGCTACCGACGATTCAAAAGTTGAAGTAAATCTACGGGAGAGCAGCTTGGATCCAAAGAGCTAGAAGATCAAGAGTAATGTACATGAAATATTGAAAATGTCACTTTACATGGCTTCAAGATATCATGTCTTCTAGTATTTACCTAAGTGGCCCAATGATGCAAGAAAAAGCTCAAGAGCTTGTGGCGGCCTTTCAACAAAGGGACTTTAAATCCCGCATCAGCTGGCTGATCCGCTTTCATGAAAGGTACAGCGAAGGTGAGGTGGCAGATGTATGGCAAACGAGCAGCGTTGGTGTAAAACCAAGAATCCTGTCATCGTGCAGCCAAGAAGACATTTTTAATGCGGAAAAAACGATGATTTGCTACAGTTACTTCCACACCGCAGTCCAGCAGTGACAGTGGATCCATGTCGAAGTGATAGCTGAACACAAGCTCTCTGGGATTGTTTACGGAGTGAGGCATCGCTTTCCATGAAATGTCACTAACGATAAAAAGCTGCTGACGTGTTGTCAGCTGAGTGGTGCTGAAATTATTGAGAATACTTTAAACAGTGATGAGTGTGCACGCTGGAGTGTCTAGGACGAGCCACGTGACAGTGAAGAAGATTGTCTTGAGCCCGAGACAATCACTTGTGAGGCCTGGCCAGTCTACAGAAGGGTGTGGTGAGTTTGGGGCTGTTCTTTGGAAAGACCATTGCAATGATATGACTCGGTACCTTTGTTGCCTAGAAACTGCTTTGCTGACAATTGCTTCCAACGATCTGGTGCAGCCTTTAATTGCCGACTTTTTCCAGAAACTGTAGATTCTGGATTCCCTTATAAGGTAAATGATAAACATTCACTACTACATATGCTAAATGGCATATTTTTTAATTTGTTGGTCATCGGATTTGTAACCTGGATTAAGTTTTTTCTTCAAATTTTAAATTGTTTCTTACCTCAAATTGACGGAGAAAATGGTGTTTTCTCTTTTGAGCTTTCATTAAGGTTTGCGTGTTTTGCAGTGCTATTTTGGTGAAAGAAGATTACAGTATATCATGAAACTATAATCGCACGGAAAGCTAATAGAAGCTTGAGAATCTCCTGTAACAAATTACCCGATATAACAACATTTTTCTCTGGTTCGAATGAGTTCGTTATACGAAGATTTTACCTGTATTAACACGAAACTTTTAAAAGTACTTTCCCACAAACAACTCTTGTTCTAGCATCTTATTCGTAACAATTTTTTAAAAGAAAACCCACCAAAAATTCAGCTGGTAAAGTTTGCTTGTCTTAAGCATCACTTACACATGTATAAGTCATCTTCTGACTTGGAAACGATTCCCTTTCCCTGGAACAGTCCTGAACCAGGCTAGACTCTGCGACTGCCCATTACCATCGGTCATTCTGATACAATCGAGACTGAGCATGATTTTGTGAATTTCACATTTCTCGTATTCTTTGGAGTCTTTGGAAAACTTTCTAATAACATTTAAAGGATTTCACATTAACCCCTTTAACAATGCGAGACAAAGACGCCATCTAGTGGCAACGGTCGATTGGAGGAGGATGTTGACCCAAGCACGGGCAGGTCCTTATGGAGGATGTTGACCCAGGCACGTACAGATCATTTACGGGTCACCGCGTACTTTCTTTTTCTTTCTCTCGTTCTTTATCGATGGAAGTAATTTCAAAGCAGACAAAACTTTATCAGAGAATCTGTAATTTATCTTAATGCTTTCCTTTTTTTGTTTGTTGTCAGATCAGTTAGCATATCTTCGCTACCACGATCTTCTGTAAGTGATATATATATATAAAAAGAAAAGAGGTCAAACTGCTGTTCTCAAGTGGCAAACGATCTTGGGAAGAGATAAATGGCCCACGATGGTCACGGTATGTGACCCCTGGAATGTGGGAACGCATTCGTTTGCAGTTGCTAAATAAAACACATGAAACTTTTGTTTTTACGTTTGATGCATGTATTTATTGCTTTTAATTACTGATGAATTTTAATCTACGCTGAAGCCTCCAAAGTCTTTGCCATCCTTGTCATTATTCTGTTTCTTGTGCACCAGCTTGTCACCCCACATTTGAACTATTTTCTCCCGTCTTCCCTCCGCCTGTTCCTCCACTTTCCTTACTCTTTATTCATCCTCCCTAGCCACCTTTCTGAGTAACAGGACACGGCAAGATTACAGTATTTTAAAAGTTGTTTAGCACTTGAAACCCTAAGTCTTCGTGTTTGTATAAAATAAGGTTCTTTATTGTGATATTAATCGACGTTTATTCCTTTATCAATAGCCACACTTTTCTGTCTAGCTTTTCATTCACTGCTGTGTATTCGTGTTCTTTTAATAAGTCTTCAGTCATGAAAACGCAAAGCTCTTATGACATAAAAACGAGCCATACTTACCGCGCTAAAAATGTTTTATCCGGTTTTTAAAAATATATATTTATGTATAATTGCCTATTTGCAAACTTTAGTACCTTGTTTATAATCTAGCCGCTGCTGTTATCTAGCTGTTGTCTATTTGTAGGCGTAACTGTTGCCAATTTGTAAGTAAGCTGTTGCTTGTTTGTTAGGTCCTGTTGCGTGTTAATTAGCTGCCGACGTGTGGACATGTGCCCTTCGCTGATTGGCTGTTTCATTTAACAGCCCGCGAGCGTTGTTTCTCGATAAACGTCAGCCACACGATCGTCAAGAAAGACGAATACTTGCATCATCTCACGTTTGGGCGATAAAGGGCCTTCCATGGGTAAGAATATTTTCCTTGCTGAAAAAAAATCCACTCCCACCTCACCCCCACCCCGTCAAGAACGTTGTGCGAAGCATAAGGTGACAGTTTACTGTTAGTTTAAGGGGAAGCACACGTCTTCGGTTATTTACAAATATAGCAACACAGTAATAGGATTCGAAGCGTGAGTGTAAACAAAGCATAGAAGCACTTCCAAGTTTACCGCAGACATGTTCCCATCTTTGTGAAGGACGGACAGGTGGTGAGGGAGAAAGAGAGATTTGTCGTCAGCAGAAGCGGTATAACGGCGTTCTTACACAAGGCATGGATCAGGACAAGGCTTTCTCTTAGTTTGCATCGAATGTATCATCGGGAGTTCCTTCTCTGTGCTTTCAAGTTTTATTTGTATTGTTTGGGTTCGGAACAGATCAGGTGAACACGTCCAGAGAAAGCTATAAACCGTCGTGACACCGGAGAAGTGTTTCTAGTCATGAAAGTCCGAGGAGCTCGTATTCCAGTGACGTGTCTCGGCGAGAAGTAGAACAGTGTTCTTGCTTGTTACAAATGATCGATTTGTGGCATCATAGAAATTACTCTTCAGCAATGAATGTGTGGCGATGAGACGAGAGATCCACAGGAGGTTGCTATTAATGTTTCAGAAGCTCTTTAAAGGCAAACCAGAATGCAAAATCATTTTCCAATCGGTGTACATAATAATAATTCATTAAAGACAGTAATTTCTTATATCTTAGAGAACAACTTGCGTACATTCCTGAGATGAAAGCTTATAAACATCGCTGTTCTCTCCTGTGGTTCGGACCTCACGTGCAATGGCACCTCAGAGGTAGGCTGTTGGATAGGGCAACACTTCATAAGCTTATGATAGGAGGTCCATCAATAGGTCAGCCTGAAGTGATTTCATTAGGATACGTTAATGCAAATCATTAGAAAAAGAAGAAAAGAAAGTAACGGTATATTTGCAGGAAACTAATGATAGCTTTGTGTTCTATTGTATTTTTCTTCCTTAAGGTTGGACTCGAGTCCGCCTTTATGAGAACCGATATTACATTGCATTTCATAAGGGAAAAAATGGTTAGCTAGGTTTTATATCCTATTAGCTGTAAATGAATCAGGTGCACTTCCAGCGCTGTCGGTGTCATTCTATACGTTAAGCATTTCAAATACCACAGTTGATTAGTTTTTGAGTTCACGACTTGCCATACTTATTATTAGTACCTCCCCGCTCCCTCCCTCCCTTACTGTCCGTCTGATACAGTCTGTAACGGTCTTGTATTGTTGTGAAAAAACATGATATCACGTGAGCTTGCCACTTCACCGAGATTTCTCAGTTACTAAGCAGGGACACTGCTTAAGGGCACCAGGTTATATTGCTAATAAGTTAGGACTGCAGAATGCGTAGTAGGTAAAGATTGGAGAAAGATTACTATACCTGGCATTCTAAAGGGCACGATGTCAGTTATATATATATATTTTTAAATAGAAATCTTTTATATTTGATTAGGCCTAGAAAAGTAAGCCGATGAACCTACCTACTTTGTAAAATGTCATTTTAAGACGAAACACAAAACCTGCAAGAAATAATTATTTATTTAGTGATATTTAGTGATAAACTGCTGCTTGAGTTCTCGTCTGGAAGAAGACGAGTTGTTGATCGTCAGAGGATCTCCATCTGAGCTCCAGGCATATGAGGCCAAGTGGTGGAGGGGGCATGCCGAGTTTTTTGTTGGTATGTAAATCAGATGGGACGACATGACAGGTTCAGGCAGAACCACCATCGTGCTTAGTTAAAGCTCGAGTTAAAAATCTACACTAATACCGAGTGACATGTTTTGTCTCTTATAACAACAGGAAGATAGAGGAAAATAACACCTCGGATAGAGCAGTTAAAGTGCGAGAACAGGAGGGGGTCGGAAGAAAAATGCTGACAGGAGCACGGTGTTTGAGTGTCAAGTAGTGTAAGCCCAGTGTGAGACAACCTATCAGATTGCATTGAAAGATGTGTCTGTAGAATTAAGTTACACAAATGACTGTCTGCTCTGACAGCCGAGGTTACAACTACCTGTTACAGTTGCTGTTACTACCTCTGTCTCGACATCACCTAATGGGTCTTTCCTAACTCCAGTGAATTGATTTTGAGATATTTTGGAGATGAATAAAGGAGAGAGGGGTCAGACAGAACCAGGTTAAAGCATCAGAAGAAGATGCGTCAGTATTAAGAAACCATCAACATCGACACAAGAATAGCTTACATAACCTATAAAAGGAAACGATGCATGTCGAGTTTTGCTAACCGCCTGAAGCATCATGGGAGCAAGACGAAAGTGGGAGATTGCCGGAATGCGGCCAGCTGCGCTTTTAGTTTGTGTTTCCGGGTTAGAGGAGTCTGGGCGGTCGCATGGTTCAGGCATCTGGCAAGCTCATCGATTACTGTCATGGAGCATTAAGCGATCAGCACTGCACACACGATGAAACGAAACATTAGCTTGTTAGTGTCCTGTGACAGAGAGGAATGAGCTTGTTAGTGTACTGTGACACAGAAACATGGGCTTGCTAGTGTCCTGTGGCATTTACTACAACTCTTTTTTTTTTCATTTCTTTGTACATCTTCCACCGTCACTACTTCCTCCCACCCACTACCTTGCGTCACGTGACCGCTAGTGCTTACGTGTATATGAAGCACGAGCCATTGATTTTACAGTTGTAATGTGCACAGTTTTGTTCCGTGCGTGGCTGTCATCTGTGTGCACTGCAGTTCTATGGGGAATTTAATAACTGTCTTGTCCCTCCAGTGTGCATCCATCTTTCTGTCTATCGAGTCACTCTGACCTTTGCTTTTGTGTGAGGGTTGCCGCAAACTTTCGTGCGACCAGACATGTTCTTGGACTTTTTCTTGTTCGAAGGGATGTACGCTCATTGAAATAAATGAGATAGTCTCTCTCCCCCCACCTCTCCCTCTCATACACACGGAGTCCTGAATTGCTAATCGCCGAATTTCATGTTAATAAACCGTCCGGTCTATGCACTGATAAAGCCAACCACCAAGTGTAACGAATCGTGAAGGTCAAAAGTTATGTCGAGATTCTGATCACGCGCACAATGGAAAAGGTCAAGGCGGAATGCTTTCGTGTCACTACAAGTGGGGTGGGAGACATTCTCACCCTTCTCTCTCTCCCTCCCACGCGTCTATTTTTGGGGGAAGGGGAGATAGGGAGGGTTAGAAACGTGGTGTGTGTAGGGGAGGGTGTCGCTCCATTAGACCCAAAGTACCTAGGGTGCTAAATGGTAATAACCAATTTCTACCGGTCATAATCTCACCGCTGGAATCTCAGAAAGTGGTTATTACCATTCTGCATTTTTCTCATCACAGTTTTAAAACAAATTTGATTAAGGTGGGTGGGTGGTGATAGGTAACATGTGACGCTTCATTCAACCAATATGCCGCACAAAACCACAAAACTAGGCGGATTTTACAATTTAGTCACACGACTTAATAAGTGGGCCTTATTTTAACCGATGAAAACAATAAAAGAAAAAACAATTACTCGGATTATGAAAGGTTACCGGCATACAGCTCAACGCCCGACTTCCTTTTGTTTACTCTGTATCCTTTGTTATCCTTTGCTTTATTTACTCTGTATCCTGTCAAGCCATCTCCACACCCCTCTGTTGACTGCGTGCTTGTCTACTCACTGTGCTAATGCGCACTCCCATCTATTTAAGCTGTGCTCATCTCCGCTTCCCTCTTCTCAAATGGGCTTGTACTCCATGCCTCTGCACAAGCACCCGATTTCTTTAACTTATTATCTTCTTCAATGTCGTCTTATTGCTACACAAATCACTCGGGCGACTGCTGTGAATGTAACTTCGCCAAGGAATTAGCATAAATACCCCAGAATGTTTTGTAATAGCAAGAATAAAAAATCTCGCCTCACATTCGTCTGAAATAAATCCTTCAGGAGGTAGGACTCCACTCAACGGATTAACTTTCTCCTTTCAGTGTTTTATAACAGCCTCTGTGCTCTTTATCTTCCACCGACGCGAGAGCAGACGATGTTGTATTATCCGCAAAAAATAGGCATAATAGACCACCACCATTATTTAGGAAAAGATCACGTGACTTGCGCCATACAAACGTCATCACTAATTTCTGAGCCCCGCCCAGCCTTGATACGTGGAATAGTTCGATTGTACCTTCCGCCACTGCCGGTCTAATATTAAATTTGAGCTACTTTTTGGGCGACCTTTCCAATTGCAGCTTGAATAGGGTTTTTTTTTAACATTTTATCAATTTTTCATTTTAGCTCCGTTGTAACATCATATGCACAGTCATCCACATGCGCTGGATAGACGTTAGGATGCGGTAGATAGGGTTGGCCAACCCACAGCAAGACACGTGGGCTCTTATAAGACTCCCGACTACCGCTGGGCGAGTGTACTCCACCAGCTCGCCCCCACCCCATTTCTAAGCCTCAATTTGAATGTGCAGATTAAGACCACAGGGTATCAACGCGTACGTTATCCTGAAAGATAAAATAAAAACAATAAAAAAAGGACGGCTGACACGTGACCCCGAACACACGGAGCGCAGCACACGCGGAGGTCCAGCACCTGTCCAGTTCGGAGGGACTACTGGCGGCAAGTTTGCGAGACGGTAAGCAATATGATGTTCATGGTCATGTTAAATGCAATAGTTATGGCGTCTGGCAGCCCCGACAGATCAGGTTAGATTTTTCTGTTCGATATGCAAAGAGGAGATGTGTGTACTAACGGCGCATATTTCAGTCTGCTCACGTGCGTATGCATTCCGGATATCCCCTTCGTGTGTGTTTGTGTGTGGGACGCGGGTAAGGAGCTGGTGCTAGAGAGGGAGAGAGCAGGAGCTAAATCCTTTTCAAATCGTGTTTGTGCGGGGATCGTGCGTGTATGCAGGTGTTTTTGTTTCCTGAACTAGGCCGAGATAAGACTGATAGCGCGCGCTGGGCTTGTAAGGTGCTGACTGGTAGCGTGACCTTTCCCCTTTGCCCGCATGCTCCCGCAACCTCCGCCCTTCAGTTCCGAGCGGTACTCACGAGTGGTGACGACCCGCTGATAAGGGGAGAGCAGTCGGGTGAAGTGGCCGTTTATCATACACACGGGGCCAAGTCGGAGAGAGAAGGGGGGGGGGGAGGATAAGCTTCATTTTAGCAGCGCCGAACCTAATCATTTGTTTGTCACTCGACCTCTTTACGGGTGGGGGCACCACAGACCCTTCCTTTCGTTCAAGCCATAGACCCAGCAACAGAGCATTACGTTTACCCAGCATCCTTTGAATTGACATGTGTCATTGATGATTATTATTATTAATGCCGTCTAGCTGCAGGTATGCTCAGTGTTCTTGAAGACAAGGCAGATAAGTCTCTAAAATACTACAAATAATAGAATTCCAAACTACCACTACTAATAATAGAGCTTGTAAACCGCATTTTTCTGTGTGAATGATGGTTATTATGACTACCAATGGCGGTTGTAGTCGCACCAGAATTGAAGGTTTTTTAAATTTAGCTCGCGTTTCTCATGTCAAGACAGATAATCGTTTGACATTGTCGGAAGCAGTTTTGATAGTTGACACTCCATTGAAGAACACAATATCCAGCTACCTTCACCTTCCTTTCTCATTTTTCATACATATTTGCTGAAATGTACGTGCGTGCGGAGTTCTTGACTTTATAGTCTATTAATAGTAGCAGGTTTTAAAAGCGGTTTTAAGAAAAGCGGTTGGAGGTGTTCGTGTCCTTCATGAGCTAACAGTAATGAGAGCTGCGATGCTGAATGTTGACTGTGGAAGATGGTGTGAAGGCGAGACGATGCAGGCGTTTACAAACATGTCTGTAGCGGGAATGAAACCCTGGGACGCTAACCTTTAGCCAGTGTAATCATCGATAGTGTTTTCACCGAGGCCTCTAATGTGACACGGTTAGCACTCGGGACGCTGAAAAGGCCAATGTTGATGTTTTGACGAGAATTCCTGCCGACTAAATTTATCCTTCTTTTGTTTTTACTTCTTCCGCGTGGAAAGGTTTTTCGTTGCAACGCTTGGAAAGGCTTATCAGTTGGTAATACGTGCGTGTGAATGTAAGAGAGAGTGATTTTTTTTTAAAGAGAAATATTGTTTTGGTGTTGGTTTTTCTCAGTTTAATGTAAACGGTCGTTGCAGTGTTTCGTCGTCGTCATAATCATCGTCATTATCACCATCGTCGTCATCAAGTTTTTAAAAAAAATATTGACTTGTAAGGAGGACGAAAAGAAGACGGATGACATTAACAAAATCTATTAGGCACAGACTTTGGCGGGTATGCCACACAGCTAGTCACTCACCACCCACACAAATATGCACCGTGCAGGCGGAGGAGAGCTGAAACAATACGGATGCGTTCGGCTTCTAGCTACCAGCCCTGTGAGGCTACTGACATGTCATGTCCGTGTCCTGTAAGGATTACTGACATGTCATGTCCATGTCCTGCATAGACTGCTGATATGTCATGTCCATGTCCTGTAAGAATTGCTGACCTTTTAGTTTTAAATATGGTAAGACATTTTGAAAAAGATATATTCTGACCGTTTACTTCCATCATCTGTACAAAATATTCCTTTCGAAAGAAGCAAAACATATTCTTGAACACACATGGGTCCTCTGTCGATGTAGTCATCAGTTCTACAATACGTGCGCGGTTAAAATATCAGGCTTTTCTTGGTGGCCCTCTATAGAAAGTTGGTCAAACATAGTCACAGCCTTGCCAATGCGTGTCCAGTTAAGAAGACCTTTTGGTTCCTGTGGCTTGCCAGCAGTTCTATGGCAGGACCATGATACATGACTCCTACAGCAACTACATGAACATGACACAGGACTCCTACAGCAACTACATGAACATGACACAGGACTCCTACAGCAACTACATGAACATGGCACAGGACTCCTACAGCAACTACATGAACATGACACAGGACTCCTACAGCAACTACATGAACATGGCACAGGACTCCTACAGCAGCAGCAAGGGGCAATGAAGGGAAAACAGCTGTTAGCCTTGACAGAACACAGGACATAGGACTAAGGGGATGTGCACGACGAAAGTTAGTGTTTTTATACAAAAATGATAAAATAGACATATTAATAACACCCTCTTGTCTGTTGCGACACTCACTCTTTGTCTTCTGCTGACATCAGCCTCCTTACCAACCCCTTCCATTCATTCAGTGAGAGCTGTTCAACACACCGCTAGCTATTTTGGTCACACTGTCAACTTCTGGAGGTATTTTTGTCCGTATATAAGCAGCAGTGTTTTCACTTCGACAGGATTTCTGTCCGTGGTTTTATTTTGTTTTCAATTTGCTGAGTTTAGTTAGAGTAGGTTTACATGCTCACGCCATGAAAAAAAAACAAAACTTTGTAAGCTGGCACGGCGCGCGGAAACAAAAATATGTGTAGACAGGATTTGGAGCATGCATAATTAAACCTGCCTGGAACAGATTGTACCAAGTCTGAACTGTCTTATGGCTTGCCATGTCTCCTATCCCATCAGACGGCAGTTGAGCGCTGATACCCTTTTCTCTGCACATCCCCTCTGAATAGTCTTTGGACTGTGTTTCTTAAACTGGATTCTAAAGGAAACTGCGTTTAATGGAATTCGTTCTGTGCGTGTTATTATTATGGACAATAGTTATATTTTCTGACACATGCAGACACATTTTGTGACACATACAGGCACTGAGAAAGGCTGAGTCTTAAAGATGACTTCCGCCTCGTACTTGAAGTAGCAGTGACAACGCCAAAAGACAGGTCTGTGAACTTTCCTTCATTTTCTAGTTTTCTTTTTCCCCACCAACACTCCCTTCCTCCAAAAGCCCCCAAAGCATTCATTCGTGCTCATGCTGTGTGAGACAAGTTATGCTAGGACTGGATATGTAGAGTGTGGGTGATGCGTTTTCCTTCGTCTTTACAAAGCAAAGTTCTGACAAGTTCTCTCATGGCTTGCCATGTCTCCTGCCCATCACACGTCAGTTCAGCGCGGACATCCGATTCTCTGCACATTCGC
This sequence comes from Pomacea maculata, assembly GCA_004794325.1. NCBI lineage: Eukaryota > Metazoa > Mollusca > Gastropoda > Architaenioglossa > Ampullariidae > Pomacea > Pomacea maculata. The sequence goes on along the minus strand of SRHC01003542.1, from coordinate 747,672 downwards.
TCTGAATAGTCTTTGGACTGCTTCTTAAACTGGATTCTAAAGGAACTGCGTGTTATGGAATTCTTTCTGTGCGTGTTATTTTTATAGGAAACAGTTACATTTCTTGACACACGCACGCACGCACGCACGTATACACGTCTACACGATCTTGTATGTCATACACCTCTACACGATCTTGTCCGCCATAGATGCCCTGGCTGTTCCCTGGCGAAGATAAAACTGTGCTCGGGCAATCCCCAGCACATGCGCACACACATGTAGTTAGTGTTTCCTGCCACGTTAAAACACGTGTGCGTCACGTGAGAGAACTCATAATCACGTAAAGAAAATTTGCCAAGGGGCTTGAAAACATGAACGATTAGGCGTGGGGAATAAGAAAAGATGATAGCGAGGACACGAAGGCTGATATTTCGCCGTTACTTTTCATCAAATGTCAGGGACATACGTTCACATATAGAAAATTAATACATTATTTATACAGATTGCTGTAATGTGAGCAAATTTACATTGCTATGCACTTTGCTATCGGTCGATAAGATCTCCATTATTCCTATCCGGGTTCGGATAGAGGGGGTGGCCGACTCCTACCTTCCCCCAACACTTTTAACTGAAGGTCTGAAAATCCACAACAACTTTAATTGTCTGAAAATTGTTTTGTTTCATGGATGGAGAACCCTGCACAAGTGTGCACGCACTCACACACGCCCACACACACCAGTAAAGAGAAAAAGAATCAAAGATAAGTAACATGGATACACAAGAGTAAGCAAAGATCTTCCCTTTCAAGTTGCACATTTGTATGATGATGATGGTGATGGTAGGATGGGCTTGTACTGCTACTGGCAGCAGTGCCTACTTAGCTCATGGTATGCCTGGGACTACAGGAGTTCTTTGGATTGTCGAGTTCTTCACCCACCTGCTTGTCATCCCGTGCACTGGGTGAGTTAGCGTCGACAACAATAAACAATGGCTTCTGGTGGCTTCCTAAGAACCCGTGAGTCACGATAAGAACACGAAGCACGACCCGGTCAGTGTGGCGAGGGCTGTCAACAACCCTGTAGACAAGGATCAGCGCGTCGCCTTGTCTGTGGGCGCAGTATAACTCTCAGTAAGCTGTGCACGGGGGCTGTTGTAAATTGATTGGAATAAAAGTGACAGGACCTGCACGACTCGCGAATGGCTGTCTTTATTGTCTTGCATGCTCAGGGAGAGACAGACCGCATACGATGTGGAGTTTTGTCAAAGTTGTTGCCGGTCGAGTAACAGTGGACCAGTCCCGCACTTTCAGTAAGAACAATGCTACTAAAACCGTTTCAGAATTGGCGTGTTACTTACACGAGATGCTATTTTTAGCATGGGCCCAGGTGCAGTAGGCGTCCTAAGCCGATAGGAGGAAACCAAAGTATTTTATTCTCCATCACCCATATTGTCAGCTCAGGCATCGTCTAGCGACTTGATGTGTGTCTGGCTTCTGATCACTAAACCTGGAGGTAGAGCCACAATTTGGATTGTTAGGTCTGTCCACTCTTCGCCCGTATCCGTGTGTAGTGGTGGTGTCTTCTCTTTTTCCCAAATCCTCGTCTTCGCGGATGGTGGGATGGAGGAATGACGGATGAGAAAAGTAAACATCTGACAAGAGTCTTTACCTTTCGAAGTTCATCGCCATCAACTCGTATTGTTGCCGCTCGGTTTCCGATTAGCGGATGTCCGTGAGCATTTACAAGTCAGTTTTATGTCGTTCTCCCTGACATTGTAAGTGTTTGTAAATATTTACAATGGCTATATCTACCAGTTTTGAGTGCGGGAAATTCCAAACGCCCGACAGTCGTACGATGACGTCACAGATATAAGTGCACAGAAAGAAGAGGTAAACACACAGACGCAGAGAGAACGAGAAAGAATAGAAAGCGTTTCCGGAAGGGAAGACGGTAAACAAATTTCAGTTTACATTTATAACAAAGACTTGCGGTAGACTTGTTGAATCATGTTCATTGTTGTTGTTGCGCTTTTTGCACTCTGCCCTCGTTTAACTCAAGGTTACCGAGGTCTGATGAGAATCGTGGTTCGAGAGTATGAACTCATGTTGTTGTCGGTTTTATGTTTTAGTTGAAGTACTTTCTCTCAGTCCGCACTATTCCTGTTTATGGGTATTCTACTTGTCCAGTGCTCTTTGAGGAGGAAGCATTAGTTTTAATAATTTCAAAGTATTGAATGCTTTTTTGCTTCTTCTCTCTGTATGTTCATTACTTATTTTTAGAGGCTGAAAGTTTGTACACAAAAGAGTGCTGACCGGTCGGCATAAGTATAAAAAGCTGTAGGCTATACAGGGAGGTGCACGGTGTCAACTAACATTAAAGGCTATGGTACAGCGAGACAGACTAATGCATGGAGTGTAAACGCCAGTGCAGATAAACACAAACATTGCGGTACCTTCTCAGCATTAAACTTATAGTAATTGCCTTTGATGACAAAGCAAAATATAAAATCCATGAAATAAAAAGTTGAGATAGTTACATTAAAGAATTTGACCTCGCATGCTAAATATATCAAAATCCTGACCAAGGACATCGTCGTGCTTACAGTCCTGTTTGAATTTTAAGTGTGGCTTTGTGTTGAAATACATATCAACAAGTTGTTGACATTTTATGGGAGAAGTGAACAGCATTTTAGAAGAACAAATCAGCATTGTTGTACTTCTTTATATAGAAACATTAAATAAGTTAAACACACTGCAATCTTGCTTCGTATATACAGTGTAGTAATCTGCCTTAAAGGATGACTATTATTGTGAGACAATACGGAAATAGATTTTATAAAACAATGAAATATTTTTGTGAATTAATGCAATATTGTATGTAAAAAGAATTAATCCTTCAGTGCTTATAATATTTTGGAACAGTGTAGTCCACCCTCAAGTGGTAAAAAAGTCGATTTCTTAAGACTACACTCTTCTAACATTTTATTTTCGTCTGACGAAGAAGGAAGCCTATTTGATTACCTGTTTTTTTGTTTTTTTTACACAGTTTGTTTTTCAGTGAACATTGAATACTGTCGACATCTGTTTCTCAGTAATTCTTACTTAGTATCACAGATTCAACTGAACACTGATACAGAACGAGTCCTGTGAAAAGGGCTGCTGCCGGTTTTCTTAACAACATTGTGATTTATACAGGAAGAATAAAAGACTTTCAATAATTAACTACTAATAATCTTGTAGAGCGTATGCACACTCGCACAGAAAGGTGGAGGATAATGGTAATAAGACAGGGAAGGTTGGGAGAGAGAGAGGGAGGCAGACTCAAGGACAGAAAGGTGAAGGCAAAGCGATGAATGCGGCGAGTGGTGTAAATCCATATTCTTCTGTGGACAGAAGTATGACAAGGATGTTGAAGGCTGTAAATCGACATACTTGTATCAGCAGACAAGGGCATTCGACACTGTACCGACATATTTTTGTCTCAAGGCTGTAAATCTACATTGAGTATTTTTTGTCCTCTAAAGGTATAGTGATGAAGACGTTGGACACTGTTTGCCTACGCATGTCATCTGGAAATCGAAAAATCATAAATGTCGTAAATATTTTTTTTTTTTTTAGATTTTTTTTTTCTTTTTGCTGCAGAGGTTTTTCCCCAAGACCGTTTATGCAACATATGTTACCTCGACTCCATCTGTAACGCAGTAACGGTATTGAAGACCCTATAGGTATTTTTTTTTTTTCGTTTTTTACTTGTGCATTGTAACATGACTCATCAGTTTTCGAGTGAAGGTATCGGTTGAGCCACTTCTGCTTCACGTATGCTTCCAATCTGACAGAGAAGACGTTGAAGACTGACGTTAGGTGCACGTAGGTGCTTCATAATATTAGCAACACCTGTCCGCGCTCCGGTTGCCTCCCTTGTACATCTTTGGAGTTAGTAGAGGTAACAGGTTGCCTCCCTGAACAAAGCAGGACAAAGTGAATTAGTAAACAACAGCCTGATATTACACTACATCGACGTTTACTTAACTGCACAGTAACTACATTTAAATTCACACCTACATGCATGTGCGCGTACTAGTCCGACTCTACCTGCTTATGCATATGCATGCGCATGTGTGTGTGTACACACATGATCGGATCATGTAGGTGGCTAAGTGCTGGTTTGCGCTTTCAGGCAGTGACCTCGAGTTCACGGATGTTATTAAGAGCACAGCGGGCAGAAACTACCTTCATTTATTAGAAAACACTGCTACCTCGGTGTCACAGCTGCATGAATTGAACCAGCTGTTGAGCTCTAGCCATGCGCGTCCATGCGGCGAGCCCCGCCAGTCTTTTCCGCTGCGCGTGCTTTGCAGGCACACGTGAGCGCGCGAGAGAGCATGTACACAAAGATAACTTTCACAGACCCCGTAATTTAATTCCTTTTTTCCTCACGTATCGCTACTCCAAATGTATTGACATGGATACCATTGTCGCTCAACCGTCCAAGTGTGTGCATCGCTTGGTCAGTCACAGGTGTACTCACTCTCATCCTTTTTAACGCCTTTTTTATGAGTCAGGTCGTTTTACATGTCAGACTATGCCATACGTTTCAAATTCTAGGCACTCTTTGTGCATGTTAATGGCGACCTTGCCTGTTAAAGGGTTCGTGCGCACGTATGCAAGAGGAGGACTAGACATAAAAAAATTAAAAAAAATAAAATTGGAGATTTACCTGCGCTCGTGTCGCCTCATGTCTTCATTATTAGTGTAAGAGCTAGAAGAACTAATTAGTTCCCTTTATTATAACTTTGAAGGTGTTCATTTTGTAGAGCTTTTCACATTTATACAATAATAATATTGTCTGCAAAGAAGCGCCGCAGACAGTATTACAACTTTTCTACTAAAGCCGCTAAAGTATTTGTAAATTATTAAATTATTGCGCTTTTTGTTTCCTTTGCTGCTGTAATATTTGGGAGTCTATATAGTAACTGTCGAGAGGGGCAGAATGTATCTTTCTCTCCGTCATATCATCTCCAGTTTTACTATACTCAAGTTCACTCTTTTACTATATTGACTGTGGGTTCACACACACGCACACACTCAGAAACACATAGATGCACGCATATTATGGATACAACATAATGAAAACGGTTATATTCCAAAGAAATTTTACTTAAAGCCTTTAAAAAAAACCAAATGATTGTAAAATAGTCCGTTAAGGCTGGTAAATATACTCCTGAAAGTTCAAACATTTCATTTTTTTAATATACGCACGAGTAAGCTTCTGCAACATTAATACCAATGTCCTGTACGGAAAGAGATTTGTTTGACGGTGACTCACTTCAGGACAATCAGGTGTTAAGTGTTATTGCTCTGATGTCCTTATTTTCATGGGATGTTTTTGTAATGTGCGTGAAAACAAATTTTATTGCCTTCCTCCCCCCCCCCCCCTTAAAAACAAAGCGGGAGCTGCTTTTTAACCGCCACTCACCTTCGTAAGCCCTACTTTCCAATTTAGAAACAAGCTACTAGGTCTTGACATTTTCGTTTAGTGCCATGAAGCTTGCACTTTCTGGTCAATGGCTTCAAGTAATGTCTCTTTTTCAGACCGTTTCTCGGAGAATACGATACGAAAAAGAGTTCAGATTACGGAAAACGAGCAATTTGTGTGTCGAGGGTTTAGTGGGAGATCTTGAATTTCTGTATTATTACATTTTGATTATGGGTGAAATTGCTTCCAGCGTTCAGCAGAATAGAGAAGGTTACGTTGAGGTGCTTCAGTTTTTTAACTTCTTTAATAGTTTCGAACGACACCGCACCTGTTCACACTAATCCATCTCTTTTTTTCTATTCTTTGTTTCGTGAACAGTGCAAAGAACTACAAAATTAACTTTCCAAAATTAATTAGTTGAATAAAATAAAGAGGAGAGTGTTTGGTGTATATTAATTAGCCCTTTTAAACGTTTCACACCTGCGTGGATGGTTAACTTGGCATAGCAGCACCGGGAACATGTCATTGTTGGAAGTCTAGTGTTGACGATGGTCGTGTTCATAAAATGTTGGCGCCATTCACGGTCGCCCTCGCTTCTCTAACGCCACGTACACAATGCTGGTCATATGACCAGTAACATCTGTTATTATATAAAAAGTGCTTTTTATGTGTGTGTGTGTTTGTGTGATAGTCTTTTGAAGTTGTGAAACGGTGTGATGCCACTTTCATATGATCCACTTGCTGACTTTGTAAAAACAAAAACCACAATTTCGCTCACCATCAGCCGGATGAAGCTCGTCTGTCAGGCCTGGGTTTTGGTTTCCATGTCGATAACAGTGCTGATGCGACTGGTGATGTGTAGGAGGACATTTCTATCCTCATGACTGTCACCGTACGCTGATCAATACCGCCTCCCACAGATGGCGCTGATTCCTGGGGTCAGAAATCTGTAAATACTCCCGTCGAATGCCTTTATTAATTTTGTTCATTTTTTCCCTCAAATAGATGTTCTTACACTCTGGCAAAGAGAGTTCAAAGCGAGGCCAAGGACATCATGTAAGTCGAGCTTTGGAAGCATGTCTGACACGTGGTTGACAGGCCAGGATCAATGCCCAGAGCGATTACTCACTAATCATGGAGAGGACTGGCGAGGGGTAATAACAGAGGGAGGGGAGGTTATTCTGCACTTGAGAGGATCAATATCAAACACATATTTGACACTTTGTAGGCCGATTATCTAACTTGGGCAAATCTCCGATTTGATACAAGCGTGTACTTTGGTCATTTCTTTTTTCTTTTTTTGTTTGTGTGTGTGAGAGAGAGAGACTTGGGAATGATAAGCAAACAGAAGAAAAACTAAAATTAAAACCGTAGTGCGCTTGTCGAGTCTATAATATTATTATAAATGACAGTGGTTAATGCGTTGCCATAATTGCAGTGGAAATTGCACAGTCTCTGCTTACACACAAAAAACCCCACACTTGATTAACAAAATGTTGTCGCATACAGGAATACTAGACAGTTCTTTGTATGTGCGTCCGTGTGTGTATGTGTATATGTGTGCGTGTGCATGCGTATATATTGATCACCACAAAAGTCGCCGATACGTAGTGGCGGTTAGTGTCGCCAGCCTGTCGCCAGTCGTCACAGCTTGGACTCGCCTGACTGGTTTCCCGGCCGCTCGTGCCGAGTGTAGGGTCTGGTCGCTGAGGATCCGAACTGGTGCCTCGTCGCCGCGAAGGCCGTTACGCGCTGGTACCGTTCGTGCTTCATCATTAGGATTCGAAGAAGAAATCAGAAAGCAGTGAGGTTTTCCGGTGTGTCGTGAGTGTGTGCGCGCGCACGTGAATGTGAACCGGGAAGGCGACGTTTGTTTGGCAAAGCTCTATGCAGGTACAGTAGGCAACCTTTACCCTCTGCCGATAGGCTCGGGGCAGTCTCTTAAAATAGTTTTCATGCCATCATGATTATATACAGAGGCGCATGCTCGTGTGTACGTGACTGTGCGTATGCATTTGCGTGCGCAAGTGTGTAACAGAGAAATTGCCTGCGCTGTTTCACAAATTCGACAAACTTTTATCAACTTTAAAAATCACCGAGTTGTTGACAGACGGGGCCTGTGATAACACGGCTAGTGTTGATTACTTCAGCTGATTCAGCTTAGCTTCTTCGTGTATTGCTTGTTTGTTTGTTTGTTTGTTTGGCCTTCCAGTGTAGGTACGTTTGCTGTAACTACGGATGGTAGGTCTTTTGGCAATAAATGCAATCTTTTATGGCTTTAATTACTGCCTTTGTGCTCTCTTGTGTCTAAACCATACAGATTTTTCGCATTTTCCCAATGCTCAACTGATTTTGCACAATACCTCTATTTTTTTCCTTCTTTATTTCTTCAGGCTATTACCGGAGGTACTGTACAGCTTCTGTTCATACAGAATCGACGAGTTTTCTTATGTTCCACCCTTATGTCATAGTCAATGAAGAAATTCACATTTTATCGAACTTTACATGCCATAATAAGAATGTGTTTCATGTGTAATATTTACAGAGTCTGATGAGCTCCCAACGATTCTGCCACCAAAGCGGCGCCGTAACCAAGGCAACAAGACCACGAGCTCGCCGTCCGCGGCGACGTCAGCGTCGAAATCCGGCAAAGCGCGAGCTGTCATGCAGGACCCTGTCCTTGATCCCCACGGCTCCAGTGCCGAGCGCATCATGCGGGAGTTCCCGCGCCACAACTGGCTAGAGCACAAGATCCTCCACCGCACCACCACCACCTACACCCTGCCCAGCAGCGGAAACGGTAGCAGCTGCAGCTCTGGCAGGTCCAGTCCAGGCCGAGTCAGCGTGACCGGGTCACGCCACAAGACCAGTCACGTCGGCGGACGCGGCGTGGGAGATGCTTCAGCGGAGTATGATGAGGTAAACGCGCACGAGCTCGGCACGCGCCTGTCGTCTGCTGACGATCATCTCTTGCAGCAGGAATCTCGCCTGAATCTTGCGCTCAAGTTCAGTCCTGATCTGACTCCGTTCACCACCTCACCAAGCCCGACCCAGAAAACTTTGGACTTGCCAGAAGGCTTCATCGTGCACATCGCGGACAAGATCAACAGCGAGCAGGGGCCGAGCCGCCATTCCAATACCCCGCACCTCGACGCGCAGGAAACCGCCGGACACAACCTCCAGCAGCGCCAGCCCAGCGTCGTGTCAGAGGAAGGCGCCTGCAGCGTGGCTCGGCGGCCAGAACTCCTCTTGCAGCAGACTAGGCAGGATGTCATGCCGTGCGCCATGATGGCACGTTCCAAGAGCAGCGACGCCTTGCTGCGCAGCGCAGGAGACAGCAGCTCGGCCCTCAGACAGGCTGTCAAGCGGCGACGCTGCTCTGCTGCTGACGTGGGCAGCGCCGAGGCCACAGACAGGAATGAGCTGTCGCGAGACTGGAAGGAAATGAGGACATCGCCCGGGGAAGCTACGAGCATGGCACCACACCTGATGGACAGCAGGTAAGAACCAAAAAAAAAAAAAATGAATGAACGAAAGAATGAATAAATAAACAGAAAGGACAAGTGAAATAAAAAGGAATGAAAAAAAAAATGAGCGAAAAAGAGAAAGAAAGAAGCACTTCATGTTGTAGTACGAGAGACTTGAAATGTTTGTGGATCGTGTCTGAAGTGCCTAACAAGAACTCTTTGTCCTTCTAGTAGATGCAGCAAGCTTGTCAATGCGCTGTTATCTGAATTCGAGTGAGTCAGAAAAGCTTTACAATGAATTTGAAAAAAAGACCCTGGTGTCGCTTATTTCAATAGTTAACCTGTGAAAAACCTGTGGCTCAAAAAGCAACAATAAAACAAAAGGTTTGGGAGCAAGGAATGGGTAGCTAAATAAAGGAGCTCTTAGTCGAAGACTCAGAATGACCAAAGAGACGAATACAAAGGAGCTGGAGGAGAGAAAAGTTGATTTTCCCGTCAACTTGCAGAGCAGGTAAGAGCACGGTGAAAGTAGACAATAAACAGGTAGCGTGTGGAGAGCTCACAAGGCTATCGACAGCTTTTCTCCTAACATACGAAAAAGAAGTCCTGAGAGTCGTTCGTTACCTTTGGGTCACGCGCGCCACGTGGGGTTCGTCCCAGTGAAGGCCCTTTGCTCGGAGATCAGGATAACCTCCATGTACCTGCGTAGGCTTCTATGCACTTTTGGGTGTGCATGGGCGAGCAAAGCACAGGTATTCTAATCTCAAGCTGTCACCCTGCCTTTGACGCCTTTTAAAAAGCAGAAAATATTCCTAGCTGGGTTGGGAGGAGTTCTTTCTCGCGTCCGTTGACCCTAGTACCGACTACCTAGACTTGCATGCAAACGGGCTTCAAGATTGCAAGATTGTAGGTAAATCACTCATTTACATTTCCCCACCCCCGCGAAATTTTTTGTTATTCTGTATGCGGTATAGCTAGATGAATTACATTTTAGGAAAAAAAAACCCAACTGAGCAAAAAGAAAAAAATTAATAAATAATTTGAGTTATTTCCTTGATACATGTCCCCATCTGGAGGCCTCGCAACAAAATGGAGAGTTCGCAGAAATACAGTATCATTGCCGAAGCGGCAGATCCGTTAGAAAGATGAAAGTAAAATACTTAAAGATGCACAGATAGCAGCTGTCAAAAAAAAAAAAAGAAAAAGAAAAAAAGACCCCACAGAATATTCGCTGATGTGTGAGACCGAGAAAACTTGGACTTGCGTTAGAAAAATGACAGTGAAAAAATTGAAAATGTGTGAATGGATTCAAAATCATTATCTCAACGAAGGCAAACTGAACAGATTGCCATTTAAACTAACCTTCCCTATCTTTAATGGTAAAACTATGAAATAGCTGTCACATTTACACAAATAAAACATTAATTTTGTTGTCGTCGTGGCCACTTAATATCTTTCTAAATGCTAATCGTTCTTTGAATTTTTCGAAACGCCCAGAAAGCTTTCAAACATATTGCTTACAGAAGTGACAAATGGGTTTTCCATTTATTCGTTGTCTACTTACAGCAAACGCAAATCTAATATTTTGTCGCCATTCTTGTCTGAGCATTTTTCATAAAATATTGGATGCATCTTGTGTATCGACACCCTAAACTTCTGAAACATGAAAAAACATTTATTCACTGACAGCCATATTGTGAAAAAAATGTTTCGTTATTATTCTTTCTGTTTTGGATAGTTGGGATATCCTATTATCTTCAATTTTTTTTTCAAACCTAAGACCATACCGTCTAGTGCGCGCATACACATTGTGTGTATATATATAATCATATACCTCTCTCGCACCACTCTAATCAGAACACCCGTTGACTTGCATTATTTGAAGTCAATGGAAGACTGTATCCCACTGTTTTCTCGCATTTACAACATGTTGCTTAGTTAAAAACTTCCAACAAGGGCCATCGACGGAGGATGCTTGTGTGTGGTAGCATGAGTCACTGGGTTCAGGAGGCTTGACGAAGATGTCAGGTTGGCTGGGTGGAAATTGAGAGAGAACCATAAAATACATCCGAGTGTTTGTCGAGTGCAAGTGTAAAGCAACATTGTTGCAGGAAGCGATGGTGCGCGAGTGCGTGTGTGTAAAATCTCAGTGTCTGTCTCGAGTGTCTTCAGACGAGCATGCTCAGTTCTCTTCTCAGTGCCAGTCTTAATCAGCACTCAAACGGTCAGAAGTGGTTTTATGGAAACATTTCACGATGACTGCGCGCGCATTCGTGCTCGTCAAGAGTTGTCTAGCAAAGGGGTAGCGGCAGTGGCAGGAACATGTCGCCGGGAACAGCAGAATAATAAAAAGACTAATGACAGCACGACACACGTCAGTACCCAGACATAATTATATCCCAGCACATGTTTCACGAGGTAGCGTTCCATTATAGAAATAATCAGACATTTGAATGTTTATTGATCAAGGAGATACAGATCTGGCAGATTCTTATGATGGCAGTAAATTGCCGTTATTGGCTCGTTTAATGTTACGGCAGGAGGAATAAATGCACGAGTATAACCACTTGCAATTGCTAAATGTAAGCACGTGATTGTGAAGACTGAGCCAGTACTCTTGTAAACACACACACAAATCGTAAAGGACAGAGGTGGATAGAGATATACACAAATATACAAACGCACCTAAATACAGGGGTGAGAGGGGCAGATTATCGATGTCTGATTAATAAAAGGTGGCATCTTAGGCAGGATCGATAGAAGTCCTTTCTTGCAGAATGCTGATTAAAATGGAATCAGCGCGTATTATTTCATATTCAAGAAAACATTTCCCATTTACCTTCCTTCGTTTGTTCATCTCGTGCAGACATCCAATTAAGCGCCCCTACCCTACAAAAATAATAAATTAATAATTAAAAAAAGCATTGCTTGCGATGCTTACTGCATAAAATCAGATAGTTATACATCGCTCAGCGCCTTGTCACAGACAAGGAAATGGCACAGGTAGCACTGTATGTTATTTATATACAATTCGTCCGGGTATTAAAGTGGATCTCGTCCTTTGTGCGCTTCACCGAATGTAATTAGATGCCAAGGTGATGAATTTCACCTTGCGATTCTTTGTGAAGACTTCCTCCTTGCAGCTTTCTGAAAGCTCAGTTTTCAAAAGATATTTTAAACCTTTCTTTCATCTGAAGACTGCTTCTGTCTTAAGAACAAGCTCTCGAGTGCACACCACACAGACATACACCTCGCCACTGACACCTGTTCTTTCCTTAAACAACAAAACATCTGTACACTGGCTTTCCATGTGTTGTATTAAGGTTGCCCAAACAATAACTTCTGGCTTTGTTTTCTTTATTTGTTTTTTATATCTTTTTCTCAGCCAGGTAACCACAACAAATATTTTTCATAATAACAAATCTTCTATAAAACATAATTGTATAAATATTTGTTCCGACAAATAAACCAGACTTCACACTTAGCTCTCTCATTCACACCCCCACCGACCATAAACTCAATCTTTTCTGTAAAAGTCAATGTACTGTCCTGACGCCGGCTCTGAGGCCGGGTGTTATCAGGAATAGCCAAACTTACAATCTTTGTAATATTCTGTCACCGGAACTGGGTCTGGGTGTTTAGGAAATGCTCGAATTTACTTACAGTTCTTACAGTTACTTACAGTTGTCGAGGATGTTCGCGAGGATGTCACACCAAGAAAATGCTATAACGGCTCTAATGATTCCATATCTACTTTTTATTTATTTATTTATTTATTTTATTTATTATATTTTTTGCAGCGGAGGAGACATGGCTCGTCGCCGGAACGACAAAGACCACATTGCTCACTCAGTCAAGGCACTAGCGGCCAGTGAAAAACCAGATCCAGCAGGTCTGGCTGACACACTACAAAGGCCGAAGGATGTAGAAAGGGCTTCTTTGACTTCACCCGCGGAGTTGGAAAGGGAGCGTTTGCCGCACGACAAGCAGGCTCCACCTGGCGGCTGTGCTGAGGACCCTGGCTGTACAAAGGACGTGGAAGACTCAAGCATGCCCAAAGCCGAGTACTCCAGGGTGCAGCCTCCCTCTGGTGACAACGCTTTGCCCCTAGACTTGTGTGTTAAGAAATCAGGTGGGTGCTAATACAGATTCTCAACAGCCCGTTAATAAATTCACATCCTTGTTAATCGGACACGTAGGCGGTAAAATACTTATGTTTGGTATTTATTTTCATTTAAAAATTATGTAATTATGTCAAAACTGGTCACAAATTCAGTATTTGACAAAGTAGGCCCTTCAGAGTTAATACACAGGGTGTATTGTTTGTTATATTATTACCTTATTTTTGGCGCGTTTCTTATAGTTATAGTTTTATATGTCAAATTCTCAAATTGTTTTCCTTCTGTATACCAGTCTTTGTCTTTCCTCAATTACGCATACAGGCAGGGGCAAACTGTGGTCAGGAGGGTTAGAGACTAGATCACATTTCTAAAATAGAAACAATAGAAGCTGCTGAACAATTACTAGTTACAAAACCCAATTACACGCACCGCCGTCTGTGAGCTTATCGGCCAAGAGCTTCATGATCTGCACTTTGATGATCGTGACGCCCCACTTCTATTTAAAGATCCGGTCGTCTGTATGGAGGAAACGGCTCTGGATTTTTTTTAAACACGAGAGACGGTGCCATCCGTTGATTAAAAAGATTTTATTACGAGAGAGCGTGTTGGGAGCACTTTTTGAACAAGTTATTTAAAGTCATCATTTAACATTTTGAGTTTTAAAAAAATGATGTGTTCGTGTGTATGGATAAAATTTGTCTTTGTCTAGATGTGTAAGTAGATGTCCATGTTGATTCGCAGCATATTCACATTTCTCTTTCGTTATAGTTTTCCTCAACAAACACGAGTGCGAGAGGCAAACGTCTTACTGTGGAGATGAGAGAAGGTTTTAATGACGACGATGCATACGATTATGCCGCTTATGTTGTCGACAATGGCTCGTGGGTCTTTGATTCTGCAGTGCCTGTCTCTCCGTAAAACCAGTCTGCGCTTTCGTTATTGGATTTCAAACATGTTTGCTTAAAGTTTGTACACAGGATAATGTCGTAGTACACGGAGGTCTGAAGGTCGCACCCTGACAGATGTAGACCAGCAGCGACTCACGCTGGCTAAAGGCGACAAACTTTGATTCCAACAGCATCGACACTATCTCTCCCCCCGCCCCAAAAAAAAAAAACGAGAAAAAAAAAGACTATTCACTCATGTGTTCTCTGGTTCGAAATACGATGGGATGCGAGACCTACGTCAGTGTCACGCGCAGGTACAAGCTCAACTACTAGAAAGTCCTAGAACTAACTGAACTTGAGGGATAGACCTAAATAGCGCGGCAGACGCCGGCCACGTCAAGTGGGGAGGTCAGGTAAACATTAATGGCGTCTCTGGCCCAAAACAAAAGATAACAAAGAAAAAAAAACACGAGACACGGCAAACCTAGGAATTCCTTCTTGTCTACGTGTTTGCGTGCACACGTGTGTCTATGGTCTGCTGCACCTACCCAATTACCGTTCCTCGAAGTCAACAAAAGCGACAGTAAACATTGCTGACCTGAAAATGCTTTGTTTCCACTTAAGCGCCCTGCCTTCAAAGACTTTGATTAATTTACAGGTCATAGAATGTGCATAATGTTAGTCACATATGGAAGTCCTGCCTATAGCCCAAAGTACGCGTGTCACATGTGTTATGCGCGGCTTCACAATGCAAAAATAATAAAGGCCACTCCACAAACGGCATTGCTGAACGGATTGGTGATTAATTTCCTTTTCGATTTCTGTCTTGTCAGAAATGCTTGGGTCCAACATCAGGCCCAAAGGGAACCTGCCGGTGCAGCTGGTCCTGCCTCAAGTGCAACCCAAATCCACGGCACTTTCCGGGAACATGACTACTGTCTACGAATCTGAAACACAAGGGGACATCATCGTCAGCACCAAGCAGGCCCTCAAGGTCCTCTCGGACTCTATCGCTGACGCCAGCGCGGGGGTTACCATGACTGGGGGTGAGGTCACATCAGTCTTGTCGTTCAACAGTTCCCGGCAGGCGACAGCCAGCACCCCGACCCCGGCCTACACTTCCACGAGAGCTATGTCCTTCTCCTCGGACCTGGGCAGCTTGGGACGGCCGGGCGCGGAGTGTCCTCCACAGGGGGAGCCACCCCCGGAGGCGGTGCCAGGGATGATGCCTGCTGGGGTCGATGAGGCGGGTATGGAACCCTGGCGCTTGTCGGAAGACAGGGGGAGCTTCGCTGGGGCAAGAGGTGGAGGGACAATTAGCAGAGACTACATGCGCCAGTCACTCACCATGGCCACGCCTATGAGCAGGCACAACGCCGAGCCTCTTGCGCTGAGCGTGGACCGACCAGGTGACCGTTAGACAAATGGCTGTGTGGACGGAAGAGTATTGATGGGAAGATGCGTGGATGATGACACTTTAGAACGTTGATAAGTCTTAAAACTAACATAACGGTAAACTCAACCTCTCGGTTATGAAAGACCTGAAAACCTCTACAATGTAGGTCTTTTTTGTCACTTCTCCACTTGTCACAGAAACTGCACCCCTGCATTTTTTCTTTAAACAAACGAACAAAAATTGTTGTATTAATTGTATATATGCTGTTCACGGCAAGGAGGACAAAAGACTTTTAAGCTTTTGCAGGGATCATCAAAAGGGTTTTAAAGTAGGAGGAAGATCTTATGGAGTGTGTAGTGGGCCATGTCTGTGGGGAAACTCCCTGGGCCAGTTGATAGAGGGGAAGGCAGAAGGGACATGCTTCAAGACTGACAGTGGTAGGTCATGGAAATATAATAGCTTTCAAGAGCACCCCGTTATAGAGCGATGAAGAGAATGAAATGCAAATGGTGAGCACATTTCTTTGATTTTAACGCCCTCTAGTCGAGTGGGGATTCTTACGCACTAACGCCAACATATAGCATTGTAATATCATGTATGAGATATCGTAGTAGCACTAGTGCTAAGCGGTCAATAAATATTTCGCTTCATTTTTACCTTTAGATGTGGAACCATTCTCATCAAAAGTGGAGCTAGCATACCCTGTGAACCTGACTTCAGTGAGTAGGGTATCCATGGAGAACGGCGCGGGCATGCAGGGCGACTCTGGTGCTGTGTGTGCGTCAGAGAGAGACCTTGACCGCGAATTCGAGAAGACTCTGCACGAGTTTAGAGAGCTGGAGATGCTGGCTGCCCGTAAAGAACAGGAAAGAGAGCAGGTGATTAGACAGTGGCGGGTATGCCGATCATATATGCATGGACACACACTGCGTTCTGATTGTTTAGTTTGATATGCTGTGGACATTTAAAATGTTTGTGGTTTATGGGAGGGGAGCATATCCTCTTTTTGATTGGAACATAACCGTGTAAAACCTGACCAAAGAATTATTCACTTGTTGATATTTGATAGCCACGTAAAAGTTTCTGAGTCTTACTTTCACACTTCATATTTTTAAATATCACTTGTGGAGAAGGGATGTAACGGCCTTAATGTAGTTTGCTAAGCATGCACACACTGAATTTATAGAAGACATGAAACCCTTGAGCAACTGAGCCATGACTTAATTGGCCTCGGTAGCTACAAATAAAATCTGCAACCAAGCAAACAGTAAGATTACATACTTTGTTCTGAAACTCTGAAGCTAAAATTACGCTTTATATTCAAAGTTTGCAGAGGAAAAAGACTGTGTCAGCTGACTATGATCTCGTCTCCTCTGCAGGTTCTAGCGATGCGTAAGCGCAAGGCGGAGATGCTGGTACTGATGGAGATGAAGCGGAGGCGTTCGCTAGGGAATGTGGCCGGCTTTCCTGTATCTTCCACTAGCCCCATCTCTGTGACCGACCTCCCTCATGACTCCAGCCTCCTTCTGGACACCACTCCAGTTTCCGAGGACGCAGTAGGAGTTGACGATCGGAAGTTGTACACCGACCTTGGATCGCTGGGCAGGGACAAGGCTGGACTGGAGCCCTTCCCACATGTAGGAGTGGCCCTGGGTCTCAGTAGACTTGGCCACGAAAACCCGGAGCCGGGAGGTGCCGCGCCACTTGACAGGCAAGGCGAGTACAAGGTGGAGGGTTTTCACAGGGTGTTGGCAGACTCTTCTTTGACCCCAGCGGGCCCTTCTGCGGCGGGTAAAGACCGCGAGCCCAGCATGACGGACCAGGAGAAACGTTCGGTGGTGCAGATGATCAACCAGGCGGTGGCTTCCCGCAAACTGCGTGCACACGACCCCAACAACCATCTCGCCCCTGGCACTGTCGGCGGCGAGGTGAGATCGGCGCACTACTCCTGCAAGTCGTCAAATCCTTTCATCAACGTAGACTGCAAGCTAATCGCCAGCGCCGTGACGTCACCGTACGCCCGGAGGGACACGCCTCTGGAAGAGCCACCCAGTCCGCGGGCCCGCTCGGTGCTGTTGGGCCTTCCCAAAGCAGCTCACAGCCAGCGACCTTTCCAGCCGGCGGGCAGCCTCATCGTGGTAGCCACGCAACAAAATGACGGTCCATCGGAAGCCGATGGAGGCAAGCCTGTTGCAGCGACCAGGAGCCCCAGTCCATCCACGGCGCATGCCCGGGCGTCTTCCAGGTCGGAGTTCCAGCATCTCCCAGGTCACGACCTAAACAGTCGAACAAATGCTCCCGAACCGCCTGTGACTTACGAGCAACCTCAGATTCCTGCCGACAACAGGCCAGTGCATTTCGCAGCCAAGCCTTCGAAGCCGCACCGACAGCCCGGAGGCGAGTTGTCGTTTGCGGCAGGTGCGGAAACGCTAGTCATTGACTTAACCAAAGAGCCGTCCACTCCCAACCCGCTGCCGGGTAGGCCTCCTGATGCCGTGACTGTGGATCTTGATGTTGAGAGCGTCATCCAAAGCGAACTATCTGCCGCCGTCATGAAAAAGACCAGTAGCAGTCAGGGAGATGCTCTGACCGCAGGGGGATCAGAGAGGGCGCCACAGCTACTTCCCGCGAGACCCATCCCGAGAGGCAGCCAGCACGTGATGCATCTCCCCCACGGAACTGACGTTCACGGCATGGAGGTCGGCACAGCCAGGTATCCGTCATCACTCGTCATTAGGAGGAAGAGCCTTCGACATCCTCAGGAAGTGCTGAGCGCCGGTCAGGTTATGCATGCCAAACAGACCAGCCTGTCTCCAATGGCAGGACGTCATCAGCAGGATCAACGACCAGAAGGCGAAATGAATGTTCTGGAACGAATGCATCCTTCTTCGGGTGTGCGGCACGCTGTTCACGGCAGCACGTTGGGATACATGGAGCCGCCATCCACAATGACGATGTCTCATGTTCACTCTGGGGTGAATCGTTTTCCGCCGCCGGGTGTGCCCAGCAGGATGTACAGTGCACACGAACAGTTGTCACCCAGAGACGGGGCCCACGCCTTGCATAGCCAGCAGCTAGTGACATCTGCCGGCTTGGGGCATCCAGTCACCACGGGGGTCCATCAGATGCCCATCAACTCTGTAGTACACAGGCTTGATGTTCCACAGTCCTACCCGCCCAGACCGACCATGCCTATTCCGTTCCTGCCGCAGGCCAAAACGGAGGATGAACAGACATTAGTGTTGAGGAACCCTATGGAGGAAACCCCAGTTCCTAGGCAGCCAAGCAGCCTAGCAGTCGCGCATAAAAGTGAGGTTGGCCCCGGGATGATGGTCTTGATGCCTCACCCGCAGACATATCGAGAGATGAGCAGAACAGAAGTGCCTCATGGGCAGTTGACCTCCATGCACCAGCCTTCCAGGCCGGCGCAGCACCAACCCATCCTGCAGCACTCCCATATGCAGCAGCGGACGCCCGAGGTGCCACACCATCTTGCAGCTCCTCGTCTCCCAGCTGCAACACAGGCTCCGCCCCCAGGGGCAGCAGTCCCCTACTCCATGCAGCCTTCCTTGAGCAGCATTGGTCGCACGACCGTCAGCTCTGCCCTGCACCACGCGCTATCCCTGCCAACCCCGACCAGACCTCTGGCGCCTGCCGGACCTCCCGTCGTGCCTCTGTACAGACCTCCAGCTAGACTGCCTGCGGAATTTCTTTCTCCCAGACCGGAAGGGCCTCTGCCCATCTTGCATGGCTTGGGTCCTGGAGTCTTACGCCCTGTTCAGCCCGCTAACAGGATGCAGGACTCCGAACACCCATCACGACAAGCGCAGGTAAGGGAAAACACGTGCACGATCGTGCACAATGGTTTAATTGTACGCCTTACCTGGGGAACCTTTCAGCAGGCGAGTGCAGGGCCGGTTACATCATATTGTGTACAGACTTCATCACGCTGTAACTGGTATTTCGAAACCCTGTTTTCATTACTGCACCAGCGTTAAATGTTCAGGCTTGATGTGCTTTTTACCTCAGTAAAACTGAACTCAGTATTTACATGACATGAGACTCTCAATCCTAAAATCATCTAACGGGTTCTGATGGGCTCGAGTGTGTAGGAAGCTTAGAGGGGTAGAACGAACGAACGTAGGGTGATAGAGTTAGAGTTGTTGCTTGTGGCGTGACGATGGGTAGGATTAGTTTTAAAATAGTATATCACGACAGAAAGCTTTAGAGAGATAAGTAAAGTAGCTACAGACAAGTACAGAGCGAATCACAAGTCATGCTGTGTGGCAGGTTCAACCTCCTTCAACTCAAGCGATGGATGTCGGCCTGCCAGTCAGCCTGGCGGGCGCTAGAGGACCGTTCCACTCCACCTCCCACCTCTACTCTTTTCCCCATCAGATGTCGCCACAGCACAGCCAGCCTGGCCTGCCTTCCCAGCATCATCATCCACAGCACGGGTTTCTCCACCACCACCATCATCATCACCATCAACAGCAGCACTCACCTGTGCCTCCTGCACGGCTCGGCCCTGGTGAGAAGGTGACTCACGTACAGTCGCGATCGGCTCAACACCCGCAACAGCTACCACAGGCTCCCCAGCAGCCAGCGCAACAACAACAGCAGCAGCAGCAGCAGAAACATCCGATGCAGCTTCAGCACTACCACCAGCAGCAGCAACGACAACAGCCACAGGCGAACAAAGCGGAGGGGACATGCGGTCTGTGCGGGAAGCCAGCTATGTACCTGTGCTCCAACTGTCGCCATGTGTGGTACTGTAGCCAGGAATGTCAGGTGAGCTGCCTTCATGCCTGATTGAGAAGGGCCTTTATACACTATTTCCCACAGCGTTAAGACGTGGGAACTAAGGTAGTGCTCCTAGAGTGGTGTGCTGATGTGTTTGTTATCGTGTGAGAACTATTGTCCTAGAGTGGTGTGCTGATGTGTTTGTTGTTATCATGTGGGAACTAAGGTAGTTGTCCTAGAGGGATATAGTGGTGTGTTTGTTATTAACTTGCTCACTTTTTCTGTCCACCAGACAAGTCACTGGGCGACCCACGCTGCGAGGTGTAAACCAAGTGCCTAGCCTCAGCCTTGACCTCGCTGACCCACCTGGTGGCCAAGCAAAACTTAGATATTTACTGCGGACACACAAGCTGTGCAGCCAATGTTTTTCAAGCCATATGTGGAAAATTGTATGTGTGCGTGTTGCGTATACGTGTGCGTGCGTGCGGGCGCGCGAACGGAATCAAAATCGAGAAAGTGCACGTTTTTTTCCCTTTCTGCAGCTCGAAATATTCGTTTTGAAACATTGGTCATTAAAGACCTTTATTAACTGCTGCCTTGTTGAAGGGACGTTATCAATGTGTTAACATTTCTGTGTTTTACTCTGGTGAGTGCGGAGGCTGGCTACAAGTGAGAAAACATAGGTATATTGCCATCTTTGGAATAGTTCATTTATCTTCTACTCCTCTCATTCTTTTTCTCTCCCCCATCCCCTTTTAGTTCTTTTGTTTGATGAAGATGCAAGAGACAGAACATGAGGACATTGTTAATCATCACCGCCCTAATGTTGCCTATGTCTGATGACATATGTTTTATTATTTGTTTACAAACTCCATCGCGTATTTATGCCAACTTGACATAAGCAGTTAAAACATGTCACATTCCCTCGACATTCCAAATGACTTTTTGGTATAGAAACCAGAAAATTTCTACGACCATTAACTGCTTCAGCAGCAGTCATTATCTCACAGTCACGATCATTACTTCATCAAATAAACAGCCCATGAAAAACACTTCCTTTGACTCGTTGTATAAGTATTAAGTTGTTTAATTTTATATTTATTATCATGCTTGCATTCCAGAAACTGTTTTTCATTCAGACATAATACGTGCATGGTTTGCCTGTGCAAATTCCTTGACTGGATCAGTATTGCATAACAAAATTATTTGTTAGAGTGGGGGATTGAAAATATTTATTTATTTGCAATGTTTTGTGTTAAATATTTTTTGTTCTTTTATTTTATCAGTAGCTCATTAATCATGCTTATTAAACTCTTGCCTTGCAATATCTTTTATCTGTACAATTTTAGTTCGACTTTTTACCTTCTTTCATTTACTTCTGTGTTCTTAGATACGATGCATACTAACATCCCTATAAGACGTTTAAACTCTGTTGTTTACTGGGGAAGGAAAGCAAATCGATGTTGTTGCATCGTATCCGATGTCAGATTAATACGACTGCATACAAAAAATGTTCAGCCCTCTACAAAGTAGTTGTCATTCAATGCAGGCAGGTAGGATGACTCACATCACAGTGCACTGCAATTCAGTGCACCTGTCTGGACTAAAAAAAAAATGGACACCCGCAGAAAGTGAGAACTCTTATCTGGATTCTCGAAAACGAATCAAAATTGTCGTCTTTTTCATCGTCGGCAGGTCACATCCTGAGACGACCTTTTTGTTCCAACTGAAGGCTTGGAAATTAGGATGAAGGGGCGAAAAAAGTATCAGAGACATGCATGCAGGTGCAAGAGAAGCAGGTTGACAACTGTAAATCGTGCATAAACACTCTATCGTTGGGCCTACTGATTTCTCTTTTAATATTCGCTCGTTTGTACAATCATTTTTCTTTTCCTTCTTCTTTCGTCTTTCTTTCCTTCTTTCTTCGGTGGTCTCTTTGCTGGAACTTTTTTCTTCTAGATAGCATACCTGGATTTCTCAGCCATGTTACGGTGACGATGACCTGTACACCGAGGATAATTGCAAAGTTGAATTTCTTAACTGAGGAGAGAATACACTTTATTTGTCTCGGAAATGTGACACCTTTATGTGCTGTGTTCGATTTTGTTAACGATCAACTGATTTCGTGAGTAGATAGCATCTTTCTCAGTTCTCATATGACTTGTGTTTTTGTTCTGCTCTGTTTGCACGGGACAATACTGATCTTTGTATTAAAAACAATTTCTCCTACTTTCATTACATTTTACATTCGTGTACAGTATTAATTTCTGGCAGGGGACATTTGAAACAATGCTCGCAGTCTATCCGCCTTAAAATCGGAGAAAAGATCCAGTTTTTATTTTTAAATTCCACCACCGATCTGTCCTTAGTTTTCGCTCAGCTTTTATATTTATGAATGTGATGTGTGCGCGTGTTTTCAATGAAGATGTTTGTAGGTGTGAGACGACAGTTCAATGGACGCCTTGACATGAATCACTGTCGGTATGTTGTAACCATGCAAATGTCCTTCATAGAGACACAATTTTCTACATTGAACACGGAATCTTGTCGGTATCCAACATCAACGAAAACTGTGCCCTAATTTATCAGAATGCTGAATATCAAGCCTTGTCCAGAAACATCTTTGTTTTCACGTGTGTTGATAGCATTCCTACCGTGCTAACCACTCGGTATAATGAACTGTAGCGAATTTCTCATGGGTTGATGTATATTATTTTATTTTGTGTTCCTAGTTCTTCAACCGTTTGTGTTTATCATTAGTCAATAAGACAGTTTCGTTCTGTCAATATTTCACTGACGTCCATTGTACATAACATTGTAACATTTCTGAGTTGCATTGTTGCAGTTGTGTTATTTTTATATACTCTCATCGAGACAAAGCAGCAGTCGATATTTTTGTACTGTGCCATGCGTAGGACAGTTGAATTATTGTGCTCGTGCGTGTGTGTGTGTGAGAGAGAGAGAGACAAATGTACAGTTGAAACAGCTGGCACTTTAAATGTGCTATCCGAAAACCAGCAACGAGTCTTCTTGTGATCTTTGCACTGTGGATAAACAGACTTCATTAGTTGAAAGGAATTCCCGACGACAGAAAACAGAAAAACAAAGAGACATAGGGAAGGAAGGAGTGAAGGGGGATTAATGTTTTACACCGAGGCAGCAACTAGGCTACACCACGGCAAGGCAGCCAGCCTTGTAAACAAATGCTACATGCAGAGAAAGAAGAGTGTGCCCAAGACGAGAGCTGAACCCAGGACAGCCAACCCCAATATGACTGGTATGGCGCATCCCCCCTCGTCAAGACGAGCTCAAAAACTTTTTACAAAATAAAAAATACAATTCCAATAACTGATAACGGGACACAAGGTTGTCAGTTCTGGAAATGAGAATTATGAATGAGAGAGAAATATCTGTGAACTTTGCCAACTGTTGGGAGTTGCTAACCTGGAGGTGCGGGGTGTGCACGTGTCTACACACGGATAGCTGCATTCTCTTCTGTAAGACTACTCGTCTGTCAAGCATTTGCACAACTGCGACTCGCTGCACGAGATGTAAAAAAATGTAAAGATTTTTATTACACATAGTCGGCAGGACTTTCAACCCTCGCTTGTTTGTACAGACATTTTTTTTAACCTACTCCGGCCCCTTCTCTTGTAAATGCAAATTACAGTTCCAGAAACATAGGACTTATTCCAAACTTTTAGGTGGGTTCGTAACCGAACAGTTCATTTGCTTCTTTTTTTTTTTTAACAATAGAAGAGCTTATTTCCTATTTATTTCTGATTTTACATTTAAGTAACAAGCCTCCTTGCACTATACTTGTTTGTAATAGGAGGAGTCTTTTTTTTTTATCTCGGTATTAGATTATGAAGAGCATAGACTGCCATGTAGTGTCACCCTAATTATGAGTGCTGGGTATCAACCTGTGTTGATATTTAGCATCTGGACATCACTCGATGTCTGCTCTTTGGTCCTACCCGATCATCATAGTCGCAGAATTTATAATTAATCTCGTTCAGCTTTAATCAACATTTATTTCTGTTTTCAATCCATGCATTTCTGCTCTAGAACAGACATTTTGTGGTAGTATACAAGCTTTTAAAAATCGTCCTTTCTCATCTTTCTGCAGTTTGTCCTTTTCTTATACTCGTTGTGCATCTCCTTCATCACACCGATGTCGGTGGCGACAAATGAAGTCCGAAATCTGAGAAAACAGAAAAACTAGAGACAGTATAGATGGATAAAGTGGTTTCTCATGACTGCCACACCTTTATTCTGTTTATTCTGTTTATGGATCGCTCGCTCCACAGTTGATCTGCAGGTGCGATACAGCAAGCCTTTCCTAATACCAGTCTCATGTTTAATTACTTATTACTCATTACCAGATTCGATCCGACAGGTTGCACATCAGGTAGATCTTGTGCATTTGTTACTGTCTTGCATAATCGGCGAGGCAGTTGTTATTATGTTTATGTTTCGTCTCCAGGTGTGTGAGAGTTTGTGTGTCGAGGTCTCACGAGTAATCCTACCGCATCATATCAGGGTGCTATGCTCCGTCGGTCTTGACCATACAGAGGAGAGGACTTTCAGCTCACTGCTACAGAGCTCTGGCTCACCTTGCCTTCAATTTTTCTATAAACCATTGTTTTGGGTGTTTTTATCTATAAATATTTAGTGGGTTTATCTGCAGGTTTGACTGGTGTGGGGCTCGAGAGTGCGACGAGCCTCAGTTTGTGGATGCGAACGACTGAGCGAGAGACTGAAACACGTAGCATTAATCATCTTGGAAAAACTGTAATTTTTGTGAGTGCTTTTATAGAAATAAAAGTATTAATTACTCTTCGTGTGTGTTTTGTTTACGTGTGTGCGTGTGTGGTGCGCCAATTAATTTCACGTGTGGTGCGCGGCCTCCACGACACTTTGAAAAGCCAGGAGCACTCATGCAGACCAGCAAAATGTACCCGAATCATATTGCTGTTATTTTTCAATATGAAATATGCAGATATGGCGATCGTTTCAGCGAAATTGCAATTAGCTGGCTCGGCGTTCAGTGTGTATTCCTGTTGTCTGTTTTTCTTATCGGGAGATTGTAATAACACGTCGACAATATCTTTATTCATATCACAGACACCTCAACAAACACGTGGTGCGTGCGTGTGTGTATATAATATACATAATACCCGATTGTATCGATCTCTGTACTGGTGTCCGTCACCTGGTTCTCCAAAGCAGCTTTGTGGAATAAACATAAACCTCATGCTGAGATTAAAATTTCTAACTCCCCTCTCGCTTTACCCGCCCCCCCCTCCCGCCTCCCGGTCTGTGTGTCTATGAATTATGCCAGGTGTGTGTGTGTGTGATAGACACACATGTATGTAACAACTGGAGATACGTCACCCCCTTCAGTACCAGCTGGTGACATGACATGGCCACTGAGCTGCAGGGGGATGAAGTTTGCAGAATATTATCAGCTCTGCCATTTTAGATATATATATATTTCAATTATATATCTCGCAGGACTTGGAGAGGGGGACTTGGAATGATGAGTACATATCAACATGAACTTGTCACTGGCCATTACTCCACTCAGTATTTAGCTAACCCACAACAGACAGAAATACTGGCTTTGTAGCATGGAACAAATGAGATTATTTTATTTTCACGAGGGTTGAGTCACCTGGGTGGGAATGTCTCCTTGAAGACTTCTGTCAAATCTTCAGGGAGAAAATTTGTCATTACCTTCTTATTTTTTATAGAATCTGTGTTACACCTACAAAAGAAAATCATCAATCCACTCCAGAATTTTCACTCAAAGTTTCCCCATTTAAAAGCTAGAGTCGAGTTCCAGACTTTGGAAGACCCAGACTACCGTCTGGAGTTTCATGCTCGGACCCGTTACTGGAGTCCAGTCGTTGACAGAACCCGAGAGCAAAATTACACGATGACTTGGCTTTCCATGGACATATTTGTCCGAGACTTCAAACACAAGAAGACGTGGTCTTCGAAAGACAAATTTGTCTGAGACTTGTAAGTGCAGGGGGACTTGGTTTGCGAGTCAGCAAAAGAGGAAAAAAAAAATCATCTTTCAGACATTCTTGGACTGAACTAAACAGAAGTCGAAGTGCGGATCAGCGAAACAAAGAACCCGGTCAAATGGTTTATCTCGGTGGTGATGGCTAGACGGTAAATTAATCTATCATAGAATAACATGAAATATTTCTGAAGACATCAAATTGTCCTGAGAGATTAATTCCTTTCAAAGTGCAGACCTGGTGGATGAGGTTTCAGAATAATCGCTCAGAGAGAAGAGCGAACTGATTTCATACTTTTTTTTTTGCTGTTAACGTTAGTTGAGGAAGACGATAAGACACTGAAGATAAGTTTAACACCATCACACCCTCAGCTACAGCTACTGCAGTCATTCCAGCAATCTTCACCACTCAGCTCTCCACATTCTCACCATTAAATAGTTACTGTTGCAATGTTTTTATTTTTCTGCTGCTGGTGAAAGGTTTGTTGCTCGCGGTTTTATTCCAGAGGGAGATGCTTCAAACAGCAACAACAGCAACAGCAACAACATACCTACAACGTGTGCACACCAGTAAATGACTAAACACCTTTTGTAAATGATTTTTTTCTTTAGTCATAGTTGGTATTTTCTCTTTTAATGTGTTCTCTCTACAAAACAAAAACATGTTGAAAAGACAAGCGAACAGGTCGGACAGCGGCGCCACTGAATGACCTCCGACCCCAATAATATTTCTTTATCGATACACGAAGTTCTAGGTGCTCCTTTAAAGTCCTGTTTAACAGGAAAACTGTCGACATAGGTTTGATTAAGTCTGGCAGCTTTTACATAACCGTCATGTCAATGCTTTTCCAAACTTGGCAAAATTTTATTTAAATTTGTCAGGTTAGGCTTTTCTATTATCTGTGATTCTTTTCTCGTAAATAAAGTGAACGCAGATTACTTGCAACTTGCGGTTGCTGTCAAAACCTGTCTAGCGATAATGGATTGGATGATAAACTGTATTTTTTTCTTTCCGATTCTTTTTTTGTCCATGTCTGAGATGAACGGCAATGGCATTGCAAATACACCAACCGCTAGTCAGTTTATACCGACAATGGCAGAATCGCTCTCTTCCAGATAGACAAAAACAATTTTTTTTAAATGTTAGATGGAGGAAGGGAGGTAAAGTCAGCCGAATGTGTGGCGAATGTTCTCGAGTTCGTGTGACAGAGTGGGCGATGGCCGATGGACCTGGTTAAACGAACCACTCGGGGCTTTTAGCGCAGGAAAACCCAAAAAGTCGCAATAAATCAGACGATGGACAGACCCTGCTCCCCGCAAATGGTTGCTCGGCGCCAGACACAAGCAGGTTAAGTTAACTGTTCCTGCGATATCTCGTCCACCCATTGAAACGATAAAAGGGACAGATCAGTGGTGAAAGCTTCTTTGCCTCCGAGCAACCAAATAACGTGAAATGCGGAGAGAATCGATCCCAGAAGTTGAATTTTATGGGGGGTGGAGTAAGGGGTGGAGGGAAGAAACATAACATTGGGGCTGAAAGAGCATTTATTAAAATGTCGTTGCATTCTGATCTCACATCGTCAAGACCCTTGGACCTTGTAGAGCGAATTATGGGGAACCTGCTGACTTTTGAATGCCTGATGCACGTGGGTGTGGTCAGCGCGTCGGGTGCCTCCTGCATGAAGGCAGTTACAGTTTTATCAACAAAAAGGATTTGGTTTTGAGCCGAACTTCTTTTTTTATTCGAGTCCCATGCGCAGTTCAGTCAGCTTGGTGTCTACAGCAATAAGCTGCAGAACTTCGATACGTATCGGGACAGCGTCGATACAATGGATGGTTAAAGCTGAAACTCGCCAGCTACTGGACTGTTGTACAGTTTTAAATCAAGAAAAATTATGTGTGTGGCGATGACTTCTTTATAGAATACCGTTAAAATAATATTTTAAAAATATCAAAAAATTTCACAAGAAAACGGATACAGCAAGACAGGAAAAAAAGGAAATGCTGAAGCTGCAGAGTGGTGTCCCTTGTACTCCTTTGATGCTGCTGCTGCTGTGAAGGAAGGGTTTTCAAGTCTTAGTGTTTTTCGTGGCAGACATTGCTCCCTGCCTTGATTAAAAGACGAGAAGATACCAAGGTGTATTTTGACACTACAAAAAATTGCTCTTGGGACTTTTTTTTTTTTGCCATTGCGTCTTGGCTGTGATTTGGTCTCCGAAAACAGCTGTGTATGAAATTCGCGGAATTTTTGACAGACTTGTCTGAAAAATAATTTTTACGACATGCTGCAGTAAGTTTTTTTTTCCTTTTTCCTTAAAAAAAATAATTTTCTACGAATAACATTTTTTGAAGAAAAATGTTTGCTCTGACATATCTACATTTTCTGAGACATACTTCCACATGAAGCTCTTCACGTTTTCGTATTCTCTGCCCCAAGGCGATGTCCACGGAAGTCGCCCAAGATGTGGAAGTGAGCGCCATCGTGAAGCTGAACGTAGGCGGCACTACGTTCCAGACTACGTGGAAGACGTTGCGCTCCGTTCCTGCAACGCGACTGTCGGAGCTGGGCAGTGAGTCGGCCGAGTGGGTGGCGGAGAGAGGCGAGTTCTTCTTTGACCGTGACCCCTGCGTGTTCGGGTACATCCTGGGATTGTGCAGAACTGGAGAGCTACACCTACCCAGCTACATCTGTGCCTCCGTCATTCAGAAGGAGTTAGAGTTCTGGAAGATTCCTGAAAGCCTGGTTTGGGATTGCTGCTGGAAGGTAAAAAAATGTTAATATACATATTTTTGTGTACGTGCGTATTTTTTTCTCTCTCTCTCTGTCTACACTACATCTGCAGTCTATGAATGTTTTAGAGGACCTTTATTCCAAAATTGAAAAAAAAAGTTCCTTTTCATTTAATCCAGTTGAAGTTCTTTTACTTTTTTAAATCCAGAAAGCAAATTAATGTCTTGCATAAAAATAATACCAGGGATTGGTTTATGAGAAATGTCAGTCAGGAATGTTATTACAAGTTGCATTTTCTTGTAAAGTATAGCCTAGAAAATGTCTTTTGTTCTGGTTTTGTTTTTCCTTTAAACGCACTTTCTCATATGACGTATTCATGGCCAGCACGAAAATTCACATGAAATGTTCCTTAGTCTGAATGTTCGTATTTTTAGATTGAAGATAGACAAAGAACAAACGTCTGAATCTTCTGTACGAGCTCAACACTCTATTTGTGAAATGGGAAAGCACATTGGTTATATTAATGGTTAGATGACTTGCGTTCGAATCCGGAGGAGCACCGGTTCGATACCCGTTTTAGCGCAAAGGACTTGCCTCAATTAATATCTTTGTTGAATGAGTACCTGACTCCGTAGATGGATGGGGGAGGATAGTGCAGCAAGGTAAAGGAGATGGGCCCCGCCTTCTCTAATATCCACCCTCGAAAAAAGTGTGGTCTTCAACATCAATGATGAGCAAACTTTCCGGACACTGACTTCTAACTATAAAGATAGCAAAACAAGAAACAAACAGATTACTGAACTGTAAGATAGCGTTTCATCAACAGTGTTAACTTCATTACATATTCACAGTTTATCAATTGTTTCTAATGGTAAAGAGCCATAACAACGGGTCTTACAGTATTCCATTTTAAAATCTGAATGATAAGATTGAATTCTGATTTAAAAAATATTTAATATGGTAGTCTCACAGAAATGTCATTCAAAGTTGTGGATTGGACATACGGCAGTCTGTATATTGCGTGAACTAGTCTGGGGTCTCCAGTTACAGATGAACAAAGAATGTTTCTCGGCTGGAAAATAATAACAAAACGTGATCTTCCCCTTTTCTCTTTTTTTTAATCTCCATCAGTCTTTCAATCAACGGAAAGCGATGACGGAGACCAAGAAAGCAATCTTGTCTCCTGATGTGTTGTTTCAGTACCTGTACAAGGAGAAACAAGTGAGAAAAATGAAGGAAGAAATGACAGCCATCTTTGCGGACAGATGTCCATACTACTTCCTCCGCCTCAAAGCCAAATTCAAGAGATGCAGGATGGAGAACCTCCGGTGGCGGCTGTGGACACTGTTGGAGAAACCAGATTACTGCCGCCTGTCTCTGGTCTGTGTCATTGTCGCTGTGACAAGTCTGGAGGGACGAGTGTGAAAGTTTTAATATAACCGTCACGCAAAAAAAAGTTTTAAAAACCTTAATCAAACCTTCGTCCAAATCTGTCCGTGCATTAAACCATGTAGAAAGAAACACTTTAGCCAAGTTTTAATGAACGGTTATTTTTTAAGATGATGATATTAATAATAATCTTTAAAAAAAATGTGTTTGAAAATGTATAGCGTGCTTGTAATAAATTTGTTTTCAAATTGTTAACTTTCTTTTTTGGGGGATGGGGGAATATAGGATAGTTTGTTCTGTTTCTCTAGTCTGACATGTTCGTGAATCACACGCTATTAAAGTATGAGAAGAAAGTATTTTCTGTCTCTTTGTCGGCCCAAGTCTGCATTTTTGATTTACAATCCGAAGCTGTCCCCTAGTCCACGTTTTCTGGAAGACTGAGAACGAGAGAGAGAGACATTATTCTTTTTTGTGTGAGGAAGTTGTTTTACATATATATATATATCTAACACGCTAGCATACCTGCGTGCTTGTTGGAGTCAGTTGGGAAGGGAGATAAAGTTTAATGTCAAAGGACTGTCGTCTGTCACAATAAACATCACAATTTTTTCATTATGATTTTATTTATTGTATCTTATTTGTTTTTTCAGCGATTGAATAACTGCTTTAAGACAAGAAGATCCTTTGTCTACATAATTTTCCACAAGTCACATAGAATAAGTTTAGGAATGCTCATAGTCTGTAATTCAGGGCTAGCCACTAGGTGGATGTAACACGTCATTATGATGTCATCGTCAGTCCCTCCAACGGTCCTGTCTCTAACGTATTTTCTCGCAGCTGTGGTTCCGTTTCTACATGGCGCTGGTGGTGATCAGCACGTCCACCCTCTTCCTGCAGACCTTGCCAGCCATGAGGGAGTCTCTGCCCCTGGACTCCCTGGAGGCTAGCGGCGAGTACGACAACTTCACCGGTCAGTGGTTCCTGCCCTACGAGCCGCACCAGCCCGTGGACAACCCCAAGCTCATCCTGCTGATGACCACCAGGCCCACCAGGTGGTTAGTGGTCGTCGCCACCTTGTGTCTCGTCGTCTTCACCGTCGACTTTATCCTCAGGTGTGGTGTTTAATGCCGACGATGTTCTTTATATAAAACGAAAAGGTAGTCCAGTAACCATTTATTTTTCTCGTACTCACATCCAACTTTTCTCGAAAAGCACAAACCATCTTTTAACAATTTATTGTTGAGAACTACTTCAAGAACGAGAGGATGGCAAACAATGTTAACTAGGTTTGTTAATGAGACGGTGGTCCTTGGCTTCGAACGCGTGGGTTTGAATCTCATTATGTCAAAGGATGTAAAGCTTAAACCCGAAAGCTAACGTGTCAATGTTTACATCTTTATTGTCAGCACGGACCTGAAAATAGCCGCTGGCAAAGATCGTTACCAATATAATGCATTTTGCCGGTGATATCCTGACAGACATAATGGCTGCAGTTGTCAGGGAAGCTTGGAGGTGGGTCATCGTCGTGACTCCACTAATCCTGGCAGACTAGCGAGGGAGCCCCAGTTTGATCTGCGAGCTCTTTTGTACCTCGCTTCTCACGCGCAGAATTATTTCACGAAGTCTTGTGAACCTCCCCGTGAGTCCCCGAGATTCGAGAAGTCAATTTTTTCTACGAACTCCGCATCTGGAGGATCTCGAAAAGGAATGTTTATTTTGGGAACACCTTGCATCAGTCTTTCGTTCCAGCTCCCTCCCTCCTCCACCTTATTCTCTCCCCTTTCCGATGGCGATTTCCGGTGGCTGTCATGTCACGTGATAGATTTGCACGTGTTTCCTGTTCAGCCAGAGGACGTGCAGCAGTCGTAAAAAGTGGATCATATGGAGGATGTATTTTGTGTCTTGTTCACAAGCTCTTTAAGTCTGATTTGTCACCGTCTT
Source organism: Pomacea maculata (assembly GCA_004794325.1). Taxonomy (NCBI): domain Eukaryota; kingdom Metazoa; phylum Mollusca; class Gastropoda; order Architaenioglossa; family Ampullariidae; genus Pomacea; species Pomacea maculata. Next base: position 715,513 of record SRHC01003542.1, on the reverse strand, counting down.
AAGCCGAGGCTGAGCAGCCTGCCGGTAACAGCAGTAGATGTATGGGTTGATGGCGGGGCTGGGTGGATGGATGGCAGATGGAGGAGGAGGGTGTTTTAATGCCGGCATTGCGAGGTCTTTCGCCTTGGTGATAACAAGTTCAAGATGGCCAAGACGAAAAAAATACAGATATCAATTCTGTGACAGCTGAGAGGGATTAAAAATGTTAATCATTGTTCGTCCAGTTCGTGGGACCTGTCCTTCAGTCAGCTTGCCTTTCATACTGTGAACTCGCCTCACCGTGGGCTGCTGACGTCTCCCTGAGAAACATTGACTGTCGCTCTATCATGTCAGCTTCCTTTATTCCTTCATCGAACTGGTTCAACGGATTTGGTCAGCATTAAGCCTTAGTAAGATCGATCCACGGATCAGTGGAATTTTACGCATTTCTCATGCAGATTCAACTGTCAATATTTATTTGTTTGTTTGTGCATGTGTGTGTCAGAGAGAGAGAGAGGGGGGAGAGGGATAGTTGACGATGAGGTTGGTGAGGTGTGGGTCACGTGTCGAGCTAGTTGTCGTTACATACACGATCCATTCTCTCTTTGTACCATGGAATTTTTTTTAGCTGAAATATGTTCTTGGTTTAGATATTAGAGGCGGAATGTTCTTTGTGGAAAATGAATGATGATAATAATGACTACGACGACAACTAGTTTTGAGCTTTCAAAAAAGTATGCACTCGGCTCAGTCTTACATGTCATTGCCCTATGTATGTGTTTATGTATTTGTGTATGCATATGCATGATGGTGGATGTGTCAATGTGTGTTTGCGTGCATATGGATGACCGTGACTATGTGTATGAATAGATGTGTATACATAGACGTGTATATATATATTATGTATGCATGTCTATATATTCATGTTTGTACATATGTGAATATGTGTGTAGTTGTATATACCTATACATGCGTGTGTCCAGGTTCCTCGTCAGTCGCGAGAAGGACGTCTTCGCAAGGCAGCTGCTGAATTGGCTGGACCTGGTTGTCATAGCAGCCGAATGGCTGGGCTTCTTCTTCATGCACCAGGACACCGTAGTCCTTGCCGTCGTGGGTGAGGCTTGCCGCCTGGTGTCCTACTTCCGTTTTTTTAGGTAAAACGAATTGGATTTAATTTATTTTTGCTATTTTCTTAAAGCAAGCGTAAGTGAACGTCGAACCGAGATCTTCTAATTCATAATTCGAAACATGGGTACAGCTACTCTCTAGTCATTGAGCTCAACTGCTCTTTTATGAGTATAGCTGTTCTCTAGTTATCAGCAAAACATTTTTGTCAGTCCATCCTTGTCTGCTATTAGAATTACCATTAAAATATCCGGCTGCATGCTTATTCCATTAAAAAGGAAAAAAAAACAAACAAAAAACAAGAAAGAACATTCAAGCAGCAATCTGTGATGTGAATTAAACGATACTCATTTTTGACTTGTTTCACAGGTTTTACCGCCTGGGGTGGAGGTCGGACGAGGTGCGGCTGCTGAAGCTGTGTCTCGTGGACTGCCGCAAGGAGCTGCTCATGCTCATCGTCATCATCGCCATCGCCGGCGCTGGCTTCGCCATCTTCATCTACGTGGTGGAGATCTTTGAGCCTCTCACCTTCCGTAACCTGCTCGTGGCCTTTTGGTGGTCCATCATCACCTTGACCTCAGTGGGTTACGGTGACGTCGTGCCGACCTCCTACCAGGGTCGGCTTGTCAGCGGGGCGTGCGCGGTCACCGGAATGCTGGTCGTGGCTCTTCCGATAGCCGTCATCGCCACTAACTTCGGCGACTATCACTCCCTGTACAGGGAGATGCGGGCGCTGATGGAAAGAAGGAAGGATGCTGCCTTGAGAGAGAGGAAGAAAGCAAAAACAAACCAAGTAGCGCCCTCTGTCGTCAGTAAAAAAATCCAGATGACAAAGTTTTGAACACTCCTCTCCATCTGTTGCCAAACCGTACTTCACGCTGTGCAAAAGAGACATGGGATGGGGCGAGGGAATAATGTAATGAACGGTTTGGTTTTACCTTTGTTTCAGGCTATAAAAGCTGTGTACAGTGTTAGATACCCAAACTCACCCAACTGTTTGTTCAGGTTAAGATTAATAATCATTGTATTCTTGAAGACTCCGTCTGGTCGTAAACTTTCATGTATGATATATTTGTGTAAAGATGTATAACACACATTAAAACTCACTGCTTGTCATTTTGTGTGTGTGTGTGTGTGCTTTATGCCTGTGAGAGAGAAATAGTTTACTTAGTGGAAGAGGTGTAGACTTTGCGTTTTGTTTATCTTGAAGCACCGGATGCTTTCCTCGGTCAGCCTCTCTCCCGTGATGACCCATTTTATCTCATTCCACCCTCCTCTTACATGTGACAGGCCTTCGCAATTTTATAGAGGAAATCCACTACTTGCCATTTACTTTATCTATTCTGAAACCTAGCAGCTAAGAGCACAGCTGTTCTCTTCATATGCAGGTTCCTCTCGAGTTCACTTTTTGAGAGTGCATCTCGGACCCCACAAAGGATGGACAGCAACAGCAGGAAGCTCTGTCTTTATTGCCACTTCGCCTTTTCCTGACCTCATCTTAAAGGTTGCATATACTGAGTGGCAACAGGTTGAAGAGCTTCGCAGCTCTTCAGGTCGGCCACGTCACAGGGTCCTTTAAGATGCATTTATCTTCAGATGTTGAGATTTACTCGAGCACGTCACAGCACGTCACAGCGACCAGACCTGGCAGCTCCTACTATTGTCGAGGGCTCAGCATGATACTTGAAGTTAAAGTACAAGATGACCTGTTTAGCGATGTACCATGTAACCTGAGAGACTGTCTCGGATCCATCGAACCCCTTGCTTCGCATCATCTCATTCTTCTCTCTCCCCCTTTGTGCTATGTTCAGTTCTCAACCTCCTTTTAGGAATAGTACATCCTTCAGAGCCCGTCTACATCATTTTCTTTTTCCATTGCCACGTTCGAAGCGAGGTTCTTTAAGTAAAAAACTTTTTTTTAAACCTCTCCACAACTGTCATATTTCTCTGCAACATAGCATCTTGCGGTTTGGAAAAGCTTCTGGATGAGGTTTTATTATTATTATTATCGCTGCTTATTACTTACCGGGCAGTCAAACACAGCAGGTAGGTCGAGCGTGCAGCATAATGTGCGCCCGTCATGGTTACAAACAGTTCTCAAAGGTCGGTTTTCACCTGTCCAGGTCGGGCACACGCTGGGCTGCACACAGTTCAGAGGTCATTGCCTCCACCGGCCTCAAAGCGCTACAGTCTCGACACGAATCCCAGCTGCAGGTGAGGACAAGGATTTCGTCCACGACGATCACCTGCAGGTTTGACATGGACATAAAGTCGATTTTCCGCTTGAAATCTTTATTTGATCATTCAGTTTACATGCGCTGTAGAAAAAAAAATCCCGTTTTTGTTGCGAACTTTGCCTTTTGAGAGGACGAGGCTATATTGGGCACATTGATTGCTGCACGTGCAGGAAATTACAGGCAATGAGAGTTATGGCGTGGCCGATTATGCTTTTGCTTTTTTCATTTTATCTGGAGTTTTGAGATTTCTGTAATTTTCTCCTCAGCACACTTGAAACATTTTTTTGTGTTTAATTAATGGCCTTTCGCATTATCTTTTTATTTCTTATTATTTGGGGAAAGAATGTGGAGTCTTTCGAAATATTTTGTTCTCGATGTACGTGACACCAGAGGATGTGCATGGTTCTTAGTGCATGTCACACCAAAAGATGTGTATTTTTTTCCATTATGCTACCGGTGGCTTTAAGTGAAAAAGAACTGAATAAGCCAAATTTATTTTCAGCATTGTGTCTTTGCGAAAATTGCCTTTGATCCAACTAACCCTGGCTTCAACTGGTGGCCATCTTTTCTGCCCTAAAATACTTTGCGCAGAACAAGCGTGGATAATGTAGTAACAGGAGATGGTATCGATGAGAGAGAGAGAGAGTGGTATCTTCTCTCAAACTGTTGCGTGTGCGTTGTCGAACATGATATTTTAAATATTTCAATGCTTCTCTGCTCTACCCCTCGCACAACTCAAATGAAGAGACAGACTGAAGGTTGACAATAAAACCAGTGATGGAAAAGTTAGCGGCAACTGTCAGGGATGCAAAGTTTGTTTGAAATTCATTCATATCTTTGACCGTATCTACTGATATATATATATATATATTTTAAATTGATGTCACCAAAACCTGTTGCTGTTACGCTTCAGTCATGCGATATTTGATTGTTCGATGCTTAAGATGTTGAGTCAAACCATGCTTTCTGAATATAAGAACACTCGAGATAGAACGAGAAGAAAAGAGAAGAAAGCAAGTCTGTCTGTTAGACAAGTAAAGGAGGGAAGAAAAGAAGGAGACGCTTACTGCTCAAACAGTTTGTTAAGGATGAATTTTTGGAGGATAAAGGTACATGAAATCCTGTGGACTCTGACGGAAAAGAGAGAAACCTGCAGAAGAGAAGCAAATCAGTAAATCATAGTGTTTTCACTGTCAGTCGTTAATAAAGAACAAACAACTGATGTGCACTGGTAACAAACAACGACCAACGGGGGGGG
>SRHC01003542.1:620461-710894 GCA_004794325.1 Pomacea maculata | reverse complement strand
GGGGGGGGGGGGGGGAACCGATCATATCTACCCTATTGGATAAAGTTCATGTGTATGTGTGAGTGGGCATAAGTGTGCGTGCCTGTTAAATGTTGTTACATGAGTGTTTACGTTCATATATAAATTATAGTATTTTTACTTGTAAAAATTATTTTGTAAACTAAAGAAAAATTTCTGACCACGTCGAACAAACGCCGTAAATCATATCGACCCAGGACATGGCTAAATGAATGGCCAAGCAGCGACACCTGTTTAATATCAACTGAACACTATGGATACATAACGTTTAATATGAACCTCAAAACTAGAATAAATGAAGACAAAAGATTAAAAAAAAATGTTTAGATAAAAGGTCAAGCCTGTGCGCCATTGTAATATTTGTTTTCTGAATGTGTATTGACAAACCTTAATTTTTGTTTAGTAAGATGGTGGCTGCACTTGTTCGAACAACTGATTGCTCTGTTGCAAATATTTAATATCCGTTGCTTGTCATTGGTGTCATTCTTAGATCGATTCATCTTTTGGGCCATGGTCAGTCCGGCTTTCGATGTTTGGACAAAAATTATTGTACTTTGCTGCATACAAACATTTTCGAAATGGGAAAACTGTTTTAGTTGATATAGCACAATATCAAGGAAAAGGCGACAAAACAACTACCTTTTAGTTTGGCACAGTGCGTTATTTTCGGTTAAAGGGAGGTAGCTCCTACAAATCACGTATGATTTAAGAAAATGTATTACCTCCCTTGTCAAAGGCGGGCTTTCAGCTCCCGCTAAATGTTCTGTGCAGGCCGACAAAGGTCACACGCTTCTGTTATCTTCTGAGAAGAGCTCAAACAGTAAGTGATAAGGACAAGAGAAGAAATTCACCTGAACCTTCTGAAATATTTAGATTTGCAAACAAGGCCTTTGTCAGAATTTTACACCCACATTTTTAATAAAATCGCGTGTATCAGGGCTGTTGGGCGAGGAATTTAATCTCTCCTCTCCATGAAAAGGGGGATCGGGGTAAAGAAAACAAATACAGAGAAATTTTATTTTACGCAGTTTTATTTACTTATTTTTGTTGTTTTCTCCAAGCTAACGTTGAACCTAATAACTGCGCTTTCAAAGTTCACATTTTACTGTGTAGTTATGGTTTTCGCTATGTGTTGAGAAATGCTAACAGTTGGCAACCCCTCACCACAATGAAATAGTATCCCGAATACTGTGATTACTATCTTGTGTCATACTGAGTCATACTGAGTCAACACTTTATCTTTGCTGAGATAAACAGATTAAGTGCCACTGACTACTACCCAGTGTAAACTTGGAGCACGAGCAGTGTGATGGCCACTCTATCAAAGACACACACCACTTATATTCTCTCCCAAGTACGTTACTGTACGTCACCAAATATCGTGCTATTTCAATCTACCCATGTCATTGTCACAAACTCATCCCGCTCTCTGTACTCAAACTAGTGACTCGCCAGCAGTCAACTCTACAGTAGTGGTCAGTGCTTGTATGATTATTGTTTACAACAAGAGGAGTCTTGACTCATAAAACTGACGGTAGGGCCACTTGACACAGGGTGGTGTGAGCCTGATAGCGCCAAAAGATGAAATACAATGTACCTGAGCTTTTGTCTACCGGGTACCTGGCCGGTGGCCCTGCAAACAATCATGACTCGGCACAAGTCCAGCTTCCTGCTCGGACCCTTTGTTACATTGTAGTGGACGCCGCCTTGGACGCCTGTCAAGACGTGTACATGTCTGGCTGACAGCATCCACCCCTCGGGGTACACAGGCCGGTGTGTAGCCGGATACATTGTTTTGTCTGACGACACACCGTACGTGTCTCGACTGACCCGCAAACCACCGCTGACACCTGAGTGGCTAGGGGTGGGCAGCGTTTTAAACAAGCGGTTTGTTGGACAGTGTTGGTGCACGAGAAACAATAATGTTTGTTTCTTTTACTTTGCTTATTTTAACAAAAATTGCATAAATAAAATAAATATATGGAGTTTGTCCAGGACATATATTTAATATATATGTACTCATATTATTTTGTATGTGTGGTTGCTGTGAGAAAAGAAAAATTTATGTCTTGGACTTCTTGGACAGACAATAAATTCTTGATTTGAAAGCCACTAACTTCCCAAACTTTAAAAACACCAGATTTGTTTTATCTCCTCAGGGTCTGTCTGTCTTACGAAGAACATCTTTGGACGTGGTCACGACTGTATATAAAAATATTGATTACAACGTCTCCACAGCCATTGAAACCTGTCGGGTGTGAACGGAAGCCCTACTGAACTCTCGCCAGCAAAGGGAGGTCACCGCCATATATATCCTGCTCGCGTGTAGTACAGAGGCATGCGCAGTCCTCCCATTTCCTCCCGTGGTTACTGACACAGAAAGCAAAAGGTGACATGGCGAAAGTGAAGTTGGTTGCCTGCCTGGCTGTCCTGTCTCTGCTTGCGACAGGTATGTGTATGAGTGTTTCACTGTATGTCACATATAGTTTATGTATGAGTATTTGGCTGTATATCTACCATTAGGTGAACTAGAATGTTGAAGAGGGGGTGTGCAGAGATGGTCAGCGAGATTGTTGTGTTGTTTTCTTTGGGTTTTTTTTTTTGCTTGGTAAGCGACGAGTGATGGTAGGACACTGCGTACATGACTGATGTGGACCAGACAGTGATGGAGCTGCTTTCAGTCCCACCCATTTGTAGGGGACAGGTAGCTGATTCATTTCTCCCCTGTTTTCTCTCTCTCTCCTTTTCCAAGTATTTCCTTACTTTTTCTCGTCTTGTGGTTTCCGGGTGTTAAAAGGATTGTACGTGACACAAACAAGCATGGCGATTTAGTGAGTTCGATGCTGATGACGAGAACAAGGAAGACCAAAGCCTCTTTTTAATCCTGACTCCAGGCTTGATACTCCAGGGTAGAGAGGGGTTGTTAAAAAGCTGGCTTGCTGGGGGATTACTGTTGTTTACTGAACACAAGACCTTGTGAGGGACTGTAATCCTACCCCAAGGCGGATATTTGGTCGTACAGGTTAGTCGGTTGGTTTATTTATTTTAGGAGAGGCCTTCTACCCGGTGGTGTGATTTTAGCATGGACGAGGGTGAGCACAAACACTCTTCTACCATTAGGACCGCGAACTCATTAGTTTGGTGTGGGCCTGCCAAGACAACTGCAGGGGAAACTATAAATACAGTAAATCCAGATTTTTTTTCGGAGCAACACAAATTTATATTTAGTGAATCGCGGAATATTGAAGGGCAAGAAAAGAATGTCCATTACAGGATACAGAAGATACAGCTACGATCACACGCCCAATGTCCGGGACGGAATTACCATCTTGGCTTGGTCTGCGCATGCGCATAAAGACAGTTCTTTACCGCGCTGTTTGTCGTCTACACAATAAAACAAACGGTGGACGATAATTCACATGCGTATGGTGATCAGGTTTCTATGGCAGTGAAAAGATGAACAAAGACTAGACGAACGTTGACGAGAAAAGACGAAAACCGATTTTTTTAAAATTAATGAACTTTGTTCTTATGCAAGACTTTAGCAAAGCGTTTGTTTGAGTTTTGTGAAGATGGGTTTTGTTTGTCTTTATTAAGTCCTTTTGTAATAAATTTGAAACTTCAGAATCCGCCAATAGCAAGTAATCGTCCACGAGGCGACGATGGAAGCTGTGCACACCACGTTGATCGCCGACCTCTCGCTGTGATGTGACCCTAAAGGTCAGGCCTGTCCCACGTTCCCCAAAACTAAGGTTACAGGTGCAGCGACTCAAAATGGCTTTGGAGGAGACAAGCACAACTTGAGGTTGATGACATTCCTGTCTCCTGACGCCAGTGTGACTGACACTCCCTGGCCACGTGCTGTTTTCCCATCTTTATGTTTATGTTCACGATTATGAGGTGCAGGAAAAGGCTAAAGGGTATTTACAACCGGACATATTCTTGACTAAGTACATTGTGGAGTGTAGGGGTCAGGAGGTGGGTGGGCACATTTTGATCGTCACATAAAAAAATGTTATAGTCTCACATTTTATAAAACCAGTCCGGTGAAGGCTTTCAAACGAATGTTTGCAGTAATGCGGAGGTTCTCGGGGTTATTTACTGCTCACACTGTCAGGAGGAAGTAGAGTTTGATCCCTTGCCGAGCCCCACTATCGTTCTAACTGTCGAAAGTCTATTTAATCTCACTCTTCACCGATGGTTCAAGAGAACAAGTTAAGTGACCCAACCATTAACAGTCCTTAGAGGTCCACTACACACAAATCGAAAGAGAGTAGAAAGTGAAAGGAAGAAAGTGGTGAGGACGAATAACTGGAACTGAACTTTCATTTCAACCAACTTAGGGTTTCACCTTCATTGTCATAAGGAAGGGGTGGGGAATCTTTTCTTTTTTTCATCCAACTGTTTAAAATTTGCAAAGCATATGTTTACAACTTTACATAATTAGAAAGTTCATAAAGAAGACAGCGTATCTAATAACAAAACATTTTTCCCTACTGTCTGTCCTGTCATGTACTCAAATATGTTCTGTTAATCTCATATTGGACGTTCCTTTGTTGTTTCTAGAAATTTACCATATTTTTTAAATATTATTCACTTAATATACATTTATGTTTCTGTTAAAAAAAGTTTATAGATTTACTGAAATCTGAGGTTGCCTTGGCGGGCCGGATCAAATGATTTTGCGGACCGGACGTTCCCTACCCCTGACTTAAAGAGACTTGGATCCAAACTTGAATGAATTATTCAGTCTAGTTGTCGCATTGTGTACAACGGGCTTTAGTGAAACATGTTGACCTATCAGACTGACTGTCAAAAGGCGTCGCGAGAAGGTCGAGGTCGCGATCCTGGTCGGTCAAGTAAGTGTAAGAGTAAAGGTCACCGATGTTTGAGTTGTGTGTGTACAGACTGTAGACTGTAGGGTGTAGACGAAGTGTTCAACCCATGAAATGTGGCAGCCGACCTTCTGGGGTCAATGATGGAGGCGTGTGTGCGTGTTCACTTTGTCCACAGGTCTTAATTCATTTTTGTCAAGTTCTAGAACATTTCGTCGGTTCGGAGACAACAAAATAAGTCGGTTCGGCTAAGTTCTGTCTTTATCCTGACTGGTCGGTAAAAAAGAGGAGTGAAGTAGGTAGTAGGTCTGGAGGAAAACTCAAAACCCAACACACCTCAGTTCAAAGTCTTCGTTTCAAAGATATGCTAACGAGATAGGAGAATGCCCTCAAGGAATTCTCACTCTCTCTACCTGCTTATATACACCGAGAGCAAAGGGTTGTAGACAGGCGCAACAGAAAACAATTATTTTTATTTTCTTGACCCAAAGGTCCCTGCCAGTTATAAAACAATAGAGGGACATAGCTTGAGGGGTAAACCTTTTTTTTCGATGGACGAACATTTCGATTCAGTGCTCCGACTTATGTCTCTATGATGCAGCCAGACATTCAGAAGTTGGTTTCGGGTAAACAACTTCAAATATCCCACTAATTACTACATAATTAATAGTAAGTACAACTTGTTTCTAATAAAAAATAGTATCTGCTCTATTTTTTTTTCTTTTTTGTATTTTTGCGGTGAAGTGGCCCGCGACACGGCTGTCCGAAATGGATATGGCCCGCAGGCCGAAAAAGGTTGGGCATCACTGTTATAGGCGAATGTTTTCATACAGACCGGCAAAGGAGGCTGGTGAACAACTATGATGAGTATACATCACACATAATCCACGCCGTACGTTACACGGGAATGTGCGTAGTGTGCGCCGCGTAGACGTCACGTAAACCTCACGTAGTCACAGCAACACGGCAAACACAGCAACTGCACGTGAAGTTGCGGATCAAAGGCAAGGGTTGCACAGCCCGATGACAGAGTATGATGACAGCCCACGCTTTCCCGGTGTGTAGGAGAGACAGAGAGAAGAAAGGAGAAGATATGAGATTTAATGGTTTCTGGAACTTAAAATTGCTGCTGAACAAGCTTAGCATGTAGATTCTCTCTTTGGCGTGACATGACTTTGTCACGGAGTGTCACAAGCGGCGCTCTCATGTATTTTTATTGTTGCAGTGATCCTGGCCGATGACAGTGAGAACAGCGTAGATGTCGACAAACCGTCGCACGGTCCAGACGGTCATTTCCTCAAGGACCGCCTACGCAGTCACGTGACCGCCCACACCGGCGAGAAAAGAAAGTCAGGTGAAGGTCACCGCAATGGCGGCCACGGCCACAGCAACCACCACAACCACAAGGGCCATGGAGTGGGCAAGTTCAGAGTTGGCGACGGGGAACACAAGGCCATGGAGGAGGAGAACCACCTCCTGAGGTCAGCCACCGACAGCAAGACGATTGAGAAGCTCTCTCCCTCTCCCAGTCCGCCATGTTCAGTCCCTCATGACAATATAAATATAAAAGTCTTGCCTCGATTTTCCAGTTTCCATGTTAATTTCTGAATTCTTTCCATGTTTGGCATATATGTTTGTTTGTATGTGTGACTCTGAGCTAGACTGTACCTCATCACATTATTATAATATGGAGTGATATTAACTTGTAATACATTTATTATTGTTATTATTTAGACAGTATCGATGTTCCAGTTGATTACCAATATTTCCTGTGCAGTGAACCTGCGGTAAAACACTCAAAGCCGTTTGCTCATCACGGACACAACTCGAAGCACGCGGGCAAACACCACATGTCACGTGATGGCTTCCATCCTAAGCCCGTGGACCCGAAGTTCGGCGCCTTCCGCCATCGGAACGAGCATCGACAGGTCAACAGGCGAGGACCAGACGTGAAGGTTCATGGTCATGGTCACTCCAGCAACTTCAAACCGAGCCACCATGTTGGAGAGAACCGACACGGTACGAGACGCATTTCTGACATTTCCTCTCTTCTTCTCCCGAGCTATTACTAGTATTACAACAACTAACTGGATTTATATTATTCTATCGTATTTTAGTATCATAAAGGGGCGTAATTCATAGCTGAGTTAAACGATAACCGTTCAAAAGTAGTTTTAGTTTCAAATTGTTTCATTAGCAAAGCTGAAGTTTTCATTTGAACATTAATTGGGTAAGTTAATTTTTAAATGCTCTGGTCGCATATGCGACAGTTATTCGATTGTAAATCTGTAAATAGATGGGAGGAGTTCTTCTAATGTAAGCAACAGTTAAGAAGTTAGAAATAAGAAATATATTCAAAACCATTATTTTATTCCACGCAGGTTCTGCAAATCATATTCGTCACTAGGGGGCGTCAACTGTCAACTAGGCATGAACATCACGTGACGTGAAGAGAAGTATCCACCTCAGCATTGTTTTATTTTATTTATTTTTTTATTTTTTTGCGACCATGGTCAACATATCTGTAAATTCAGCGGACATCCGTGCTGCATGTCTTGTCATATCACTTGGTGTGCCAACTGATATTTCTGCAACGGAATCATGTGTCATTCTTACGACGATTAATTGAATAAAAAAAATTGTATGGTCCATTGTCTTGCATGTACTGTCTTACAACACTTGAAACATTCCTTACAGGATCCGAGATGCTGTGCGATCTTGCCAGTACAATAGTAGCTTACTTTCATTTCATTTAAATCTTTTTTTTTTTATTTTTATTTTATTTTAGACTGAAAGTGAATGTGTGCTTGGTGGCAGGCAGACCGACTTTTAATTAGAAATGCAAACGCTTCTTGCATGTACGCCTTAGAAATTAAAGAATTTAAATTGGAAAATTTGTTTTGTTGGTTTTTTTTTCTTACTACCTGTTTGTTCAACACACACCCATAGTAGGTTAGAGAATGAGTAAATGTGCATTTAGTGGTGATTAAGGAAACTTCAACAACTGAATGTATAGGAGAAAATTGGCGAGACTGGCATAACACACTGACATACACTCGTGCGACAAGCGCGCGCACGCAGTTGAAACTCGCCTAAAGGTTTACATGGATGTTTAATATAAAATAAACTGCTGGCTTCATTGACCATCATGATACAGGTCGAGCTAATTACCTCAAAGTGCTGGCTCGGCTACTAATGGCCACCAGGCCACCAGCTGGACTCAGTGCCACTCGCTTGCAGTCTGTGGACCACAACACAACTTGTCGGTGATCACCTGAGTGACTCAAACCTCTCCAGGAGTCCACACCTGACGAGTGAGTCAGTGCTATCCATCCCTGACTACCATGTGTCATCATTCACCTTCCACTACAAATGGGTTGCTGCAGCTGTTGTCGCCGTCCAATTCCAGATTAGCTCCTCCTTACATCTTCCGGCCCATTACCTCCCCTGAACCCAACTTGCGCGCTCTTCACGGTCTCCTGACTGCAGGTGTTATCTCATTAATCACACGAGTCCGTGTTTTTTGCGCATGTTATATCAAAGAAAGAAAAAAAAACAACAAAAATTTCCCAAACAACAGCCTTATTGCAACATATTCAGTGAAGTTGGCTCTAAATACTTATCTTGGTCAAACACGATTATTCCTGGGCAAAATCCTTCCAACATCGAGCTAGTTTCTCCCCTTCCACCACCATTTACAACTGGAAAGGAATTTGTGCTTTGTACGAGGAAAAGCAGTCTTGAGAAATGCAACAGGTAAGGTAATATCTCCCAAACTTAAAATTTTCAGACTCACACACTGTTTGACATGTTTCTTAGTGTAGATTCACTCATCTCTTTTAGTGTGAATTCCCTAATTTTTGTTCTATAATGAGCATTTCCTCATTCTTCCTTAGCAGTTTTCATTTATTATTCCTTCATTTCTTTTTTCTTCCATCTATTCTTTTATAGATATATATATATATCTGCCATTCCTTATTTCTTGCTTTCTGTATACAAACTATGGCATGATGGTAGGTGTCCTACATTGTTGTCATCAGAAACCAAACCCGTTGCCCCATATTTTAATTCACCGTCAATTCAGTTCGCCATTCTTTGGTGTCCCTTGCACCTGTCGTGGCTTCCAAAGCTCACGGTCTCTGTGGTGACACGTTTCTTGGCCTGGAGTCAATACCAGCGAACTTACCTATAAAACTCACCTGCAGATTTTTCGGCTAGTATTTGTGAAGCAGTTGGACCGAAGGGGACACTGTTTGCCGGTGCCATCTCGGGACTAAAGACTGAGGTAAATTATTTTAGTGACTTTCGCAGAGCTGTCTACGTCACATGTGTTCGTTAGCTTTATCGGTCGTGTATTTATGTGCATCTGATGATGATGATTGTTAACTGACACCACGTGACGTCACCGTCTGCGTTGCAGCCATGGGTCCAGTGACGTGCTTGTGGCTGGTGGCGCTGGTGGCGTTCTCTGGCGGCCGTTGTGACGAGGCCGATGTCCACTCCTGGCGCTACATCTTCCCTTTCTTCCCCGCGGACCTCGACATCCTGCTTGCTCACCTGCGTACAACTATCCTGAGGCTGGAGGTGAGCGGATTCGTCACGTGACCACGCGTGCCGTCAGGGATTTCGTACAGATGAGGCGAAAAGTTATTTTAATAACTCTTTTCTACACTATTTAGAATGAGTAACAGTAATATATGCGAGGGAGTGATGATGATTGATGATGATGATGATGATGATGATGATGATGATGAGGAGGATGGCCCTATGCTACTTCTTCTACTACTAACCAGAATTTGTAATTCTGATAACTTCATACCTGGCAGTGTATTATTTTTTATTTTATTACATTTTAACTATTTTTAAATGTAAGCAATGCATCATTATTAGCATTGTTTATCCAGCTTCATGCTTATTCAGTTTTCTGTACAAATATTTTTCTCCAGGGATCGTATTTTGAAAACAGGGTTCGGTAAAGAACGGAGCCTCTGGTTTTCTTTCAGGAAACTCTGGAGAAATGCGAGGACATGGTCAAGGGAGAGTACGAGGGCGAGGACAGTGTCATAGGCGCGCTGCGGTTGTCTGCCCCTGCTCACAACGACACCAACAAACCCATGGCCGAGAAGGTCGAGCGGATTCACGAGCTTCGCGAAAAGATCCGGGGTCTGGAGGACAAAATTGAGGAGTGTCGATTTGAATTCTGGTCCGGTAGGTGCTGCAAACACAACAACAACAACAACAACAACAACAACAACAACAACAACAACAACAACAACAACAACAACAACAACAACAACAGTAGTTACAATAACATCATCAGCTACCGCAATCATAAGAAACAAATAAAATACAACAAATAATCCTCTCAAAAAATATTCTCTAGATTTGGGGGAAATAGCACTTTACATTTAGCTTTATTTCTTTAAATATTTCTACTAAAGAACCGTAAGCCCTGCTAAGCCCCCTTCTAAGATGGATGCATTCTGTCTCACCCACAGAAGAGGCCAGTGAGGGAGTTGCCTGCCCCGAACTATTTTTGTCCAAGCTATTTCGCCGACTTTTGCTTGAGGTACTAAGTCTAGTCTACCTCCCTGTTGTAACAAATAGCTACTGCCAGTTACCTTGGGAACAAGTCTAGTCTACCTCACTGTTGTAACACATAGCTACTGCCAGTTACCTTGGGAACAAGAACGGTATGAGGGCAAAGTCAGTTGCGACTAGTCTTAGGGAAAGACCGGGGGTTAAAGTGGTAAAAGACAACATTATCATGGGCTGGAGGCTTCATGTTCACTCCAACATGCACAAAACCCATTTATGAGCAAGAAACTGTGAGTGTAACCCCCAGGGTATTTGAGGCTTACTTCTGACCGTTATTGTTTTAACGGGAAGGGAGCAAAGATCTCACGACGACTACAGTTTATAGCTGGACCCTTGTGTTAAAAGCTAAACCCGAGTGCATCATTTTTCTTAAACAGGTGAGCTAAAATAAGTGAGGTGGCGAAAGAATTTAAGTACGAGCTCACAAAAGCTAACCCTACAATAGCCGAGGGCTCTACCACCTCACTCCCATCCAACCTATAACCTGTCTTTACCATCATAACCTTTAGAAACTGAAGCAGTGCTTTTTAAAGTTCGGATTAAGTACATTGCAAATTACTTAGTCAACAACTGCTTTACGGTAAACACATGCTTTTAAACATCAAAGTTGTGACCTGCGTACGAAAGAGGTCAAATCTGTGACCTTATGTCGGGTACAAGGGGCAAGAGAGGCTTTTCACTGGTATCACAGACTTGAGCTCTTTGCTCGCAAAGGTTGAAGCCAATCATCTTATCAATAAAAATAACGAGCAAATTTGGAAAATTATTAAGCTGTTGACAACTTATATACATCCATGTCTAGTTGTTCAGAAAAAAAAACTGTCCCTCTGTAAACTTGTCTCGTGTTGTGATAGGCGACAGCTCCTGGTCTGAGCCATCTTTTCTTTTTAGAAAACAAAGTGTTTTTGAAGGAAAAGTTTGCATACACTCTGCAGTTATCAACCAAAAAATTATTATTGTAATATTTTTTTATTATTCTAATCTGTTTTTATTCTGTTGTATTTGTTTCAGGGAGGGACACGTGAGCATTCAGACATACTCCGCCACTGTTTCTCTCACTCCGACTGATAAGGTCGATTTCTAAAATAGTTTGTTTGCTAGGTGTACACAACCAGTGAGAGGCGAAAGACTAGAAGCAGTTTATGAGATATTATTATTTTATTTTTTATTTTATTTTATTTTTTTGCTCACGTGTATTCATTTACGCTAATCACCTTCCACTGCAAAGTGTGATTAGTGTTTGAGAATGCCAGTGGCATGCTTGTGGTATGTTTAAGAAGATTACCACGTGGTACAGTCGTTCACCGAGATGGCAGGCAATAAATATAAAATAAATAAAATATAAAACTAAACACTTCAGTAACACGGACTGGAAGAGTAACATCGTGGATTATCGTTCTTGCGCTGATGGCAAGAGTTAGCGGACTTTGCTGTCGGCAGTCTGTTGGTGTTGTTCTGTGGTCAGAAGATGGCACCTGTACCACCTGATGTCGGTTTGACTCAAGCAAGAACGATCTATGGCTTTCAGAAGGTTGAATAAAGTAATTCTTGCATGACATTTTTTAGAGGAAGAATTATCTGCCTCTGGTGGCGCACATGTCACGTTTGATTTATGAATAAACAGTAAATAGTTTTTCTCTGTTATGGTTTATCCTTTTTAGCTCTCTCTCTCTATCTCACAAACACACACACACACACACGCACACTCTCTTTTTCTGTCTTTCTCGTGGATTATCAATGGTCAGCTGACGTGTTTGACCGCTGTATGATGAAAGACACTAAATACTGCATGTGAGTATCGTTGGTAGGCTACAAGTGCAAAATAATCCTTAAAAAAGTTCACACGTACATTTCTTTTTCTTTCTATCCCTTTTTACAACTTCCTTTCTCTCTGAACTGCTGGGAAATAAAAAAAAATCCTAGACGACAACTTTACAAGAACTACACAGAAAAGTATTTTAACAACGGTCTCGCCGGCTGAGATCTGAACCGTCAGCCCACACGTAACGCATTCCTCCTGTTGGTGAGTTGGCATCAAAGTTCACCGAGGGCAGCCGATATTATTAAAATCTCATCAACCATTTTAGTTTTTTTTTAGGAGCACACACACATTTGTAGAGCAGGACACGCTGCAGCCCGTTTTTCTCGTTCCACGGCGGCTGTGAAGAGGCAGGGCACACCCAGCGCTGGCGAGATGGACCAACACTCAGTGCTCAGGCACCCGTCACCTTCACCCTCACAGTGTGCACGGACCCGCCTCGTCTGATGGATGTGGGCGGTTGAGGGAGGGAAGGTTGATAATGGGGTGGGTAGGTGGGTAGATGTCGCCGGGAACACCCTCCCATGCCTTATTCACCGACTCTTCTTTTTCACATAAATGCGGAGATGCCGGGACGGATTGAAAAAAAAAAAATCGGAGTAAGTGAATAAAGTTGTTACATTCTGATAACCTTTAGACCGCGCTGGTGGGAGGCTTGGAGGGCTGTCTGTTGGAGCCAGACCTCTCTTTGGGTGGAGGAAATGTGAAAGATAAATAAGCACAGGTTCGAGAGTACGGGTACGGGTACGGCAGATTAATTGTTACTATGGTAGTGTTAGTATGGCAGTGTTAGGACGGGGAGAATCATGACACTAACATGATACCTAACGGACAGAAAGGTGAACAAAGACCGACATTTACCCGCGCAGGTAAAGGTACCCTGCTAGACTTGTACCCAAAGGCAGTAGATTGTCTCCCCTTTGTCAAAGAGCACAAATTCAGTCAGCAGTTGTCTGTGCTTGACATGAAAACAAACAAACACGCAAAACTGCACACAAACAACAGTTTAAATGTCACACAGTCCACAAAATCAATGATGCAGATACTGAAAGGTCAGGTAGTCAGTAATTGTGATGTGCAGCTGCTAGTGAAGGTGGTGACGATCAGATTGATAAAGAGGCAGACGACGATGACGATGTTTGCTAAGTCAAAATGTTTGTAGCGACTGAATAAGTATTTGAGAAGGTAAGCACACCTGCAGACTTGTTACAACAGGAGCTGGGTGGTAGAGCAGGGCTGGGGGTGCAGCAGGAGGTTGAGTAAGATGTCTCACTGGTTGTGACCTAATGGATGTCACTCGACCTACAGGTGGGTCGAGGTGGCGCCGTGAAACCAGTTCTCAGGTGATACCCACTGTTCTGAGGAAAGGGTGGTGGCCCATAAGTAATAAAAGCTCACATACATAAGTGGGCAGAAATAGTTTTGCTGTGAAAATATTAGCAAGACACTTAAGTTAGCCCGGTGTGGGTTGTGTCATTTCTTGTTAGGTCTTGTTGACATGGTCTGTCCACCCGTACTTGTGTAGGTCTTGTTGACATGGTCTGTCCACCGTACTTGTGTAGGGCTTGTTGGTGCGTCTGTCGTAATACAAGTTTTTTAATGTAGTTGCAAAATGTTGTTGACATCGCATAAATAATTTAGTCCTTTTTTCGTTATTGTTTTCAAACCAAACACTGCCTAAAGATGCGAGATTTAGTTTTACTTGCCTTGAGCTAGAAACGGAGACAACTCTTGCCGTCTTCCATCACAAATAAGAGATCCGGTCTCAAGGATTTAATTGAGAAGGTGCAAAACCAGTCTTTTTATAATAATAATAATAATAAAAAACAAAAGAACAGCATTCATGCTTGATCAATTTGTTTTGCCACTAATTAAAAAAAATTAGGTTACTTAGCTGTTCTTAACAATTAAAAGACAGCTTATATAGTGTATTGATGCATTATTCTCTTTTTCATTTTACAGCAGTTGACGGATAAAAAAAATATTTTCTTGGTTGTTATTTTGTTTGTGAGAATCTTTGCTTAGTCTTAAACAGCGGTCAGTAAGTAGGGCTTTACCGTGTCTTCTACGACAGTGTTCTTGCTTGTATTATTTTGTTTTGTATTTTTTTTTTAAGATTTTTCTCCATTATGTTTTAAAACATCTCTCTATTTTTAGGGGTGGGTAGGAGACTCGGTTTCCTTTCTTATTCACACCTGGTAAGAGCGACAGAAGCCTGGAGATGAACACAAACGAAGAGAGTCACAAACTTTAATGTTTTTTTGAACTCTGGCTTTCACCTGTGAAAACTGATGTCACTGAGCTTCAGGCTACTTTCTGGTCTAAAAAAGGAGCACTGTCAAACTTAAACAGGGAGCAACTCTGGGGTTTCAAAGTTGAAGCATTAAAATGTGAAGAGAATTGCAGAGAATTTTTATTTATCTTGAAAACACACACACACACACACACATTTATTTTTGTGGAGAATAAGGACAGAGAGGATTGCACTAAAGTGTTAAAGATGAAGATTGCTGACATCCGTTGCGACTGACAGGTGCGCTGACCAACTGAAGGAGCTAGACTATCACATATCACGGAGCTCTTGGATTCACGTGACGAATATCACAGATTTCACTGTGATAGTAACTCTTTCTGCCCTCGCGATCAGTTTGAGTCATGTGTAAACTAAAACTGCACTTAAAGTATATTAAACTGCATTCCAAACCTTTCAACTATACAGACATACATCCAAAACTACAAACTCACACACACACGTTTTTGTACCCTGCTTATTAAACTCGGTGATACTCATATTTGTTGCCTTATCTACCTCCCACAACCTCTGTTCGAGTTTTTATTTACGTAAAAACATAGTTAAGGGCCGGCATCCCATCATCCTTAGGTTGCCCAGCATCTTGTGACACCTGTGACACCGTCCCTACACCTCCCTGTCCTCCCACGACTCAGTCTGCTCCCCCATCTCAGGTGTGCTCACTGCAAATGGCTGTGTTGCCGAGAGTGGAGAAAGTTTTGGCTCCGATATTAAAAAAAACCTTTTATAAAGTAGTACATCTGAAATTGGTGATAACAAGGCTGCAAAAGTGCATTTCATCTGACATTTAATTTGTTGAATAAACTGGTGTATAAACGAAGCGGATTTGTTTTTAAAATCTGTTTTTTTTTTTCTTTTGCTTGTTTGTTTCGTTTTGTTTGTTTTTTGTTTGTTGGTTGGTTTTTTTTTTTTTTTTTTTTGAAGAAATAGTAACTCTTAAGAACATCCAGTTATGCTTGCATGAAGATTTGCAACTGCCAACCGCCTATCAGGCCCCTAGATGTAAGTCAGACGTGGGTGGGTACTGTACAGTTTACGGAGTGTTTTGGAATAATATCTTTGAATAACTTTATAAAAATGGTATACTCACTTGACATAACTCATTCCATTATTCACAGTTTCGCTAAGCTACCCCAAACTTAAATAAAATGAACAGGTGTTTCGGACAGAAGATGGTCTGATGTCGATGGAAGATAGACACAAAAAATAATCCTGTGATTTCCCCTCAAACTTAATGACCCACTTACCTGAGAGCTTCCCCAAAGGTTGACTTCCCTTTGACCAGGAAAACGACCTCTTGTTACCTGCCCCAGACGAGGCATGTCTGCGTGTCCATGATGGGCCTCCTCTCCACCCGGAGGATCTCACATCACAGCGGAATGTGGCCAGACGGAGCCCATCCTGGAGTCAACAACATGGCCTCCCACGTGAGCAGAACTGTGAACATTCACAGACAACATTGAGACGACTAGCTCTGTGGCCTGTGGTGTCTGGCTGGCCACGTCATCCTTCTCGAGATGAGATAAAATGATGCGGCCAGACAGCGGCGATGGTCACTTCCACCACAGCTTCAACATGAGATTCCTGGTCGTCCTCTGCCTTGCTCTGCCCGCAGGTACCTACCTTTGCTTAGTGATGCCTTGTAATTGTTCACTGACATGTTCATGATGCTTTGTTCTTTCCAGTTACTGGTGATCAATTTTTGTAATTTTCATTATTATTTAACCGACATCTTACACTTACATTGTGTGTGGGGTTTTTTTGTACTCAAGTAGGTAGCTAGCTCTAATTTTCTCTGTCCATTCTTTGATTTTTTCCACAGGAGGAGAGAGGTAGCTATTAAGATATTTCAATAGTTTGTTCTCCCTCCAACAAAAGTAGAAATATTTTTTTAAAATACTATATACTGTTTTGGTGCAGTATACTTGTGCTAGGCCATGTGTTACAACCCACTATCGAGACCGTGCGGAGTTTGCTTTACTGCAGGAGATGTCTGTAGTGTCTGTGGTCGCTGCCACTGATGTATAACCACAGTCCCTAGGTCGATGCAACATCCGTGGAGTCTGGGAGCCTTTTTATTACTACAGGGACGAGATGCTTACACTTGAATTCCTGTGATCCGGCCCCTGATGGGGATCAGAATTAATGCTAAACTCGATTACTGGGATGGGGAGGGAGAAGGGCGGAGGAGCTACAGACTGTAAAGGACATCAGTAGATTTGACGTCCCCTGACCTTTGAACCGTTGGGGGAGTGAAATTCTAGGGTAGAGATGTAGAAGGGATTTTTAGCTTTTGTTTTGTGAAGTCGGTGTCCGTCTCCTCTATTACTCACGAAAGAGCATCTCACTTTCCTACTTACATCGTCATGTTAAGACCCTGCGAATATCATTTTGCTTCTTTACCCCCAGGGTCCTAACACGACGATGTAAGTAGGAAAGAGAGATGCTCTTTCATGAGTTTTTGCCCCGAGGAAACGACTTACTCTCGGTTGATAACTGCGGCTCGTCTGTAAGGGTCAGAAAATAACGGCATATGTATTTAATACAATACCGAGTAGGAACGTGGTTCTGCGTTATATAAAAATCATCGTCGTCATCATCTATTCAAGCTTGAACTTGCTGTCTCTGCTTGCAGCGCTTGCGTTCGACTGCCAGGGTGCACATGACGGGGCCTACGAGGTGGGGTGCAAGTCCTTCATCACGTGTGTCAACGGGGTGGGCACCATCACAGAATGCGCCCAGGATCAGGTCTACAACTCCCGCACGGGGCAGTGCGCACCGTGAGTAGCTATCCTGCCCTCGCCCTTCATGCACCCGACCCCATGACTACGTTAACCACCCGCTTCTTGACCATCTCTGAAAGTTTAGTCAGGTTTTGAATCATTTCACATCTTGGTGACTCTTTGTCTTCTTCTCTTCATCAACTCCACTTTTCAGTTTCAGTTCAGGATCCACTTTCTTCTGATGGTCACTCCCCATCTTGTAGACACAGAGAAATACCTTGTTTAGTCCACTTGTTGTTGACTGAATTAAAGATGAACTTTTTATGATTTCCCTTCTCTGCTACTATCTAGTTTCAGTTTCTTCTCTTACTTTTCTCTTATTGTTTAGTTAAAGAAGAAACATTCTCTTCTTAATGAACCTCCTTCTCTTTAACTATCTAGAAGAAGTTGAGAAACATTTTTTCTTGATGACTCCACCTCGCGAGGGTTCTATTACGAGTCACGTGCTTGATGTTCACAGTGTCGCGGACGTGGGCCCTCCATGCGGCTCCCAGAAGGATTGTAAGAACGTACCAGATGGCAAGTTCGCCGACACCGAGACCCAGTGCACATCCTACTACACGTGCTCCGGGGGGACCTACTTCGGCCACAACTACTGTAGTGGAAGTGAGTCACTGATGTGTGCATGCGTGCGTGCGTGTGTGTGTGTATACACGTGTATATTTTCTCATATGTAAAACAAGGTAATCATATACATGCACACCCACCCATCAGTATATCTATTTAACCATTCGTTTATCATTCACTTTATTCATCCGTCGTCTGCATGCACACAGAGATTCGCACAAATAGCAGTGAGTGAGTGAGTGAGTGAGTGAGTGAGGGAGGGAGGGAGGGAGTGTGGGAGTGAGTGAGTGAGTGAGTGAGTGAGTGAGTGAGTGAGTGAGTGAGTGAGTGAGTGAGTGAGTGAGTGAGTGAGTGAGTGAGTGAGTGAGTGAAAGCTATTGACAATCACAACATGACGTGGAAGAAAAGAAATATTTTCAGGTACAGAAGTCAAAGGTAGGACTGTAATCAAACTAATAATAAGAGACGTTTTTCCCCCCGACTAACGGTCGTTTTGTGCGCAGGTCTGGTGTTCAACGAGCACCTGCAGACATGTGACTGGGCGGCACACACCCCGCCTCCCTGTGGAACCTTCACTGGCACCACCACCCGGTCCTAAGCTGCTGCAGCATCTGCTCTCCCCTTCAAAGTCCCTACAAAACTTAGCTTCTCGTTTTTATTTTAGTTTGAACCCTGATATGCCAATGCGGATCCGTTGTGGAATATTGTGAAACACTGAAGTACTTGGCACAGTCCTGTAGGTGAATGTTGCAAAAGTTCTTTGTGTAAAACCTAATGTTACAACTGTGGTCTTAGCTCTGCTCAGTTACCTTTTAAATTCTAATGATGGAGTTCTAAAAATGTCAGTCTTAGAAGTCAGTTAGAATACTGTAACTGTTGGAAACACTGAAATACTAGCTGAGAATAAAGACAGATTGGCACATACACTCATAGTGCGTTACTGATGTCTTGCATCTTTGTGGTTCATTGGTCTGGTTGGAAAACTAATTCCTAATAATATCTACCTCTTACTGGGTATATGTGCGTGCGTGTGTATGTTTGTGTGCGCGCTTGTGTATGATGAGAGAGTATGTCAGTATGCGTGTCTGTGTGTATGCGTGTGTATATGTATGTGTGTGCGTTTGTGTGTGTATGTACATGGGTGTTGCCTGGTCTCCTCATCACTGAGCCACATTCTTTTACCTACCGACTGATAAAACATTCACTGTATGTCTTAATGCACGCACCACCTTCATTGACTAGCCACTCCCACCCTCTCGCACACCCGGCGGGTGGGTCAACGTCGTCTTTTCTCCTGCACTTGTAGAGACATGTTGACGATGAGAAACTGAAAAAAGTGTGTAATGCTGTCATAAACGGCCACTAAATTAACCCCGACCCTTCAAAGCTCAAACCGGTTGAACGAGAGATAAGATACACCTCAAAGGTACGATGTTCGGGTGGGGGCAGCAGGGCGTTGCTCTAACACCCTGTACACCCTTACCTACCATAACAAGGTCAAAGGCACCGTGCACCTTCTTGCATCCCTCGTCCCTGTAGATTCCTCCGGCACTCGGTAGAGAATACGGTCACTGGGTTCTCTCCCCTGCGCATTGCCTAGAGTGTGTCAGGATCGACAACTCCTGCGCTAGTGATCACAAGGCTTCATCGTATTCTTTATCAAATCAAGAAAAACAGAGGAAAGAAGAAGCTGGAGGGGGGATGATATGAAAAAGAAAACCGACGACTGAATCCTTTCATGACCAAGAGGTCGTATTCATGAAGGAATGGTAAGACTCTGCTAATTAGGGGTTAGGTTAGTTAATCAAGGACTAACACCTTGTCTCCCTAGTTACCAGGCACTGTCCAGACCCCCTAGAACTACGAAGCCAATGCCACTGCTCTTGGTTTATCCGGGACTTGCCTTTGTTTCATGTAAACAACCCAAGACCAACACTTTCCCCGAATACAAAACTAATCCAAAATAATAAATAAATACTCTGCAATGATTGTAGCGGCCATATGCTCCTCAAGGGAGCAACAAGGAATAAACTTGCAAAGATTGTAAGAAGACATATGAACATAAAATTTTAATTAATACAAATTTCACAGGGATCATTTACATCAAAGTTAAAAGCTCCGGTCTATACTGTAAACTAATTCAGTGACATATGCATATGCTGATGAATAGGTAAACAACCAGCTAGGGGGAGTCTGTGTAATGTCTTTCAGCTTTTCTACAATCTCCGATTCCTCATCCGTTATCTGAGGAGAGCAGTGGAGGTTTGAAGGCTACCATGGTGTGCATCTGTAATATATTTTGTTAAGTTTAAACTGTAAGCTGTTCACCAGCCAATTCACAGAAGCAACGGGTTAAAAATTCGTCGACGACCATCCAATCATTAGCTGAGGCCACAGACCGTAAGCATGTCAAAACAGTTTGCTAACGAGTCACAGAGGTCTAATTATAATTAGTATATACAGCAAACAACACTTTAATCGTTCAAAATTTCGATTTCACTGCTTTTTGCTTTGGTTGTGATTTTCTGCCGATGAATTATTCCAGTTTAGTCTTGTAGCAAACTGTAGTCCTAGTCTAAATCACCCAGTCACGTGCATCCAGTGTCGTTAGGACCTCGTACTTCCGTTGTCACCCAAATCACACAACTTCGCAAACGACTTCATTTTGCATTCAAAGCCTTTGAAACACGATTGTTTTCTGCAACAAGTGCATTACAATCACAGTAAAGTTAAAAAATGTTTACCTGAATCATTTGGTAAAGACGTTTTAGCAACTGCCAATCCCAGGTTGAATTTTGGTTTCTTGCTTCTTGAAAGTTCAGATTTGCATGATGAAGGACAGAAAACTTCTTTCGCCTGCTGTTGCAGCAAAAAGAATCGAACCCTAGGTAAGATCGAGGGGATGTTGAATAAAAGGACGACACAGCTCAGATCAGTATTAAAAACTTGTTTCAAATCTCTCGTTTTCCGTCTACAAAAGATTACCGCTCTGATTTTCCAGTTTCTCGAAGGACGTGGCGAAGAATTTAGGAGACGATTCGGGGGTAGAAGATGTTCAGAGTTGCATCCCGTGATTGCCGCCTGGCCGGGACTTCTTAAAGCTTCCAGAGGTGACTCCACCATGGTTGCCGTGGACAGCAAACGCTGCCGGCTTCATCATCTCCTTCGTCTTCTTGTGACGGACGCTCGACCCATGCGCGTGGTACACCATCTCGATGGGGCGCACGACAGCGCTGGATGGGAGCCCCGCGCCGCGCGGTAGTGAGGCGGAGCGAAAGCGGTTGTCGTGGTGCGAGGGTGGCGGGGGGCGCTTGGTCACGTTGAAGGAGAAGTCGGTGCCGCCATTGCTGAAGACGCTGGGGCTGTAGGGGGAGGCGGGCACTGTAGGGGAGAAAGGACCGGATGATGTGCTGGATGAGGATCGCGGATGCCGATAGGAGGCTGGGATCTTCGCGTGATCATGAGGCGAAAAATTGCGGGGCCGCTTGGCGTATCTGCTTCCTCCGCCGGGTCCAACCTCTGTCTGCATGCCGATACTCCTTATGTCGAAGTCGAGGTCGTGGTCTTGATCCTGCCCGCCCGGAACCATTACCACCCCCTGTGGCGACGAACGCACCGTTTCGGCGAAGTTGACTTTCTTCTCGCTGATCTGCCCCTTGGGAGGGTCTGACACATGGCCGCTAGGAAGGACGGCCACGTACTTGTCGGAGCCGGGGCCAGGATTGCGGCGGAAGTACTCCTCCGTGCTGATGCCCCCTGTCCGCTGCAGCAGGTCCCTGATGTCACGCACCTCCTGCGACAGGCTGTGCAGCTCCTCCCTCAGCGCCTGCAGCGTCATGGTCGAGGCGCTGGACTCCACGTCCGAGTCGCAGTCGCTCAGAGCCGCTTGCACGCCCACGCTGCAGCAAGGTCGACCATTGACCTCGACCTCGACCTGCGGCAGGTGCTCCTTCTCCACCTCCACCACGACTTCGTGCTTGGCGGAGACGAGCCTAGTACCTCCAGCATGGCCGTTGGCTTTAGGCCCGTTCTCCAGGGTCGGGACAGTCACCTGCCCGTTCAGGCTTCCAGGCTGCTTGAGGAAGGACATCTCATCTCCGACCTTTGACCTCTGGAAGGAACGGAAGACCCTGGCGAGCTCGACAGCGTCCTTTTCATTCTCGCATTCACAGACGAGGGCGCTGAACCTGGCGATGAAACATGAGTTGATTATGTTGGTGTTTGCTGATTATTCCAGGACCCACTGAACGACCCATCAACCCACCGACAGACTCCTCTACTGATTAAAGTGTCTACCAATGGACTCAGCACTTTCTCTCTTTGAACAAATCTATTCGCGCGCGTGTGTGTGTGTGTGTGTTTGTTTGGTGTTTTTTTTTCTTTTTTTTTTTTTTGTTGTTGTTGTTCAGCATATATGTATGTTTATTCTGATGGTTGTGAGGATACTGACAGTTTGGAAGATAATAAGCAATGACAGAGATGAGCGAATTGAACTTGATTGATTAAATCATGTGAATACTTACTATGTCTGCTAAATAATTTCCGTGTGTCTGTCTTTATTATTTCTCTGAACTTCTTATCCCCTATATCCCAGCCAGACAATTCCGGTTGTCGTCTGATGACTGTACACTAACCCTATCATCAACATCAGTGACTCGCCATCGCCAAATGAGTTCAATCAGCAGTTTAACAGAAGAGGCCCGGAAAGGTGATCAGGGTCAACATTGTGAAGTTTTACTTTTTGTGAAAATGATTTCTTTGGTCATTAAGCTATCAGGGAAATATTCAGTTATGTTAAAATAGAAGTGAAAATGGTCTTTATCAAGGTGCCCCACGGCGGTTAGTCCCGAGTTTCTCAAGAAAATGACTAAATCCCAAATCTGTTTGTTACCGTATCCCTGTCAGGACCCCGTCATATTAATTATACTTACCAGAGAGCCTGAAGTCTGTATTTTCAATCTTTGTAATTACTAATTCGAGTACTAATCAAGGATAAGATCTATCGGCAGATGTTTATAAGCAACTCAGGTAGTTGATCCCCTTGTTGTCCAATGGGATAATCAAATACTAACGTTTCCTTGGTAACGAGAAGAAACGCACTGAGCGATTGGCTGACAGGGAGGCAACTCGTTTCCTACGAGTCTTCGCAATTTCGAAGTGGTGAGTAAAGCGAGAGAATTGCCAACAAACAAACAAAAACAAAATAAACAACCAAAAAAATTTACTGATGATGAATTATTAGCTTTACTTGATTCCGATAAATCTTCGACTCTTCAATATTCAGAGAAAATGTCGGAAGATATCTTTCAGATTATTTCGGGAGATCACTTTTTAGCATGAAAAGAAATATCAAAACTTGCTGATTTTAAATATATAAAGTCCTTACTTTTATGCTTTTAATACAGTTGTTCTGTGATATGCTTGCGTTTAGCATTTTGTTTTTCTACTCTGAAATTTCTCTTTGCAGCTTTGTCTCTGTATACATATAATCGTTTGCTGTTAAGTTGGTTTCAACTCTCCTTTCAATAATTATGTAAGTGATGCTCAGCTGCATCCCTGTGAGTGGACTATTTGATTTATTTTTTATGGTCCGATGATAATGACTGTTATCATGGAGTTTCCCTCTTTCTCCCAAAACCGAATATCTTCCTACGTCACAGTACAGTCTCACTGCATGACAGTAGCAAGGCAGGTGGGGTTACAGCACGGGAAAAAAAGAATGAAAGAAGATTTTAGAGATAATCTTGAAGATAAGGCAGGCGACAGTACCATAGATAAAATCTAAAGTAAAAAAATCTAAAGTAAGCAAAGACAGCGGAAGTTTAAATCCCGAGACATTTTCACCTGTTTGTAATTTATAAATTTGGCAGTAATTTTTATAATGACTTGGTAAATATTAATGTAAGATACTCTTTCCCGACATCTGAACGAATGTTTCCTTTCCACTCTTCGGATACACGCGTACAACACTGACGTCACCATTGTATACAGACACGTTTACTTTGTGAAGGCCTCAGTCAATGGAAGAGCTGGGATCATTAGTCAACTGGGAGCATCTGTGGATAAAAGTGTAGTCGAGAGTTTGACATTGCTAACCCTGTACACGATGATGTTTTTGTGTCCAGAGAACGAAAGGGAGGTAGTTACCCACATTTTTACAGCAGTATCTTGCACTAAACTTTACTCGGTCACTTGAGAAAACACTTCGCACCCGACTAGACCTTTAGATACATCAGATTCAGCGAGTGATAGTCAAATGGACAAGGAAATGAGGAGTGCCATGCACGACCTAGGGAGAGGTTAAAGGTCAAGCGATACAAAAAAAGTGAGATTTAGCACGAGACATGTTTGCATCAAAGGGCGGGGCAAGGGATACTAAATATTGCCGGAGATAGAAATGGAGGAAGAGATTTCCTGTGAAGATAAATAGTCCTGAGTGAACAAAAGATCGTAAAAAAAAAATCATAGTAAAACTTATGAAAAATTCTAGTTAAAAGCGCAGAGTACACCGTTTTAGCTTCCCCTGTACCATGGGTAATATTTGACAGAAATTCTTAAAAACTGGCAAGCAATACAATATTTCATTGTATGTAATACTTCTGCCATGTTAAAATGTACTATTAATTTTCTAATGAAATTATTAGTGATTTTATCACATGAAAAGTACAAAGTTCTGACAGGATATCAAAATATAATTATTAAGAGCATGAATTCAAAGATATTTTAAAATGCAGTTAATTTGTGTTTGTACACTGCAATAATTAATAGTTATTGGTTTGTAATTGTTGCTAATGCTTTTGCACTTACAGATATATTTTACTGACACCTATCAAATCTTTTCAGTTGTGCATTAGAAGTGACCTTACTTTGCTGCTGCAAAATGCACATTTTGAGTTAAAAAATATTTTAAATGATATAGAGTACAGATTATTGTATGATTTGTATCCACTTAATGAAGCCATTGTATTAAATAGTTATAGAGCTTATTGTTACTTCTCTGTTTATGGAAAAAATCAGATGGTAAATTATTAGACCGTCGCACACTTTCCACGCTGTCCTCGACTTCTTGCAATTTTGAGACATTTGCTGGCGAGAAAATTTAACATCAAATCGTGATTTTACAGTAATTTGTCTGTATTGGAAAACTCGTCAAACGAACATTTTCATGACTATGATGTGGTCGCTCCTCTTTTTTATTTAGGCAGCAGCATCAGAGGAAGAAGGATTGCATTATTCAAAATGTCACACGCATATTTGTCACGGATTTGCCAACAAGTGCGAAATCACCGCGAGGTGGAAGCACGTTCCCTACAAAACTACCACCAACAACAACACGTTTGCTAATGATGCCTTGTCTACCACTCATAATCTTCCATCATAATCTTGTCATACTCAAGCAGCCTACAACTAGAGCCAGTCACTCAAAGATAATGACAATAAAATCATTATGAACAATGTGGCTAGTAACAACAATAACCCAACACAGTTCAAACCCCGAAACACCTTCTGAATTTATTCTTTCGTAGGGCAGAAAAAGATAAGTCGACAGGTAAGTTTCCCAATTGTCTTTCAGTGTCTCCTGGACATTGGGCAGTGCTGCTGTTGGGGTAGGAGACGGTAAACAGATTATTAAAAATAAAAACTAACCTCCAGACTGCAGGTAAAATACTTTATAAAGAATTGTGCTCACCTGTTGGCCAGGTCCACGTAGAAAGTCATGAGACACACAGGGTTGTAGCGGTTCACCGTTACATCACGAATGGCGGTCAGCGGGATTGGATCCGTCCTGCCCTGCCGGCCACTCTCAGACTGCGTCACCAGCACCGTCAGACCCTCTGACGTCAGCCGCCATGACGCGTAAGCGCCAGGCTTCACCAGGAACTCTCGGCTGACCGCACGGAGGAAGCTGTCGTCCATGTGACCCTCCCGAGGTCTCCAGATCCCGCAGAAGATGACTTCCTTCTCCACGACCACTGCCATTTGTATTTTCGATGGTGGAGGTTCTGTCTAAATACTCCAAAATATCGTCTAGGAAACCAACCACGCCAATGTGAGTCACCTGACGGTTACACTCGTACTCTCCATTTTGTATTTGGCTTCAGCACTCGGTGTGACACGACTGAAGCACCTGGACAGTACAGTGCACCTGGCGTGACTTCCGCTGTCGTTGTCAACTCGTCCAAACCTCTCCTCGCTGTCTGTTCCAACCGTCAGCCACAACCACACACAATCGTCTTCTATCTTCAAACGGTAACATCCAAGCTTGGTTCAAAGGCAAAGTTTTCAATAGTTTGAAACTCTTTTTGGGTATTCTGACGCTCGCGCTGCCCTCGAGGGTTTCCTGTACCTGTGGAGGCGGGCCTCGGAAGTTAATATTACCTTTTGATTAGCGAAAATATCTCGTGTGCTCTCTGTGAGAGGGTCACCAAGCCTGGCTTGTCAAACCGGTTCTCTGTGAAGATAAGGCCTTCTTGTCGCTGAAGACTACTTAAAGAGTTGCTCTTCAATGAAGGAAAATGTAGATGTGTGTGTGGAGGGGCGAGGCGAGGTGTGTACTGCACCACACACGTGTTTCTCAATGTCCTGCTTTACAAAGTGAAATATTTTTATGGGCTTTCCTCGGAAACACCATGCATATCAACCTGTCGGTCAACATTCTCTTGACTGTGGCACACTGTCAGTTGAGCTGTCACTTAAAATATTTCTTCTTTGTCTCCTTGAATAGAGAGTGTGCACCTATTGCTATCACAGTTTCACATGTTCTGCATACTTCATCGCTTTTACAGCTGTTTTATTCTTTCTCGTATTCTTCTGTTTTATTTTGGAATGTTTTGACACACTGTATTTTATTTCTCCACTTTTACATTTCTAGTTTTCATTAGAACTCCACAACGAGGAAGAGAAACAAGAGGTACTGAAATATTTTCATAACTATATCAACAGGTAAAAATACTACCTTTGACTAAGGGCACTTAGAGAGTTTATGCAATTATTTGTTCATAGTTGTTTTGAAATAAATATTTTTATTTAATAAGAAATTGAAATTTTACTTTACGTTTTTTGAAACATTTTTTTTTTTTGGAAAGGATCTCCAGTTTGTTTCATCACGGGCAACTTCATTATAAACGCTTGGGTTGGTCTGTCAGCTGCAGTCTTTGAGAGAATTTTTCCGACAGGTTACACAGACCCTTATCTACGAAAAGTTGATCATGGGACTGAAGCCTGGGAAACTGAATGCACTGATGACCCCAGCAACTCCAGGACTGAGAAGAAAATACTTTTAAAAATAGGTTTAAAATGGAATATTAAAGCTAGAAGAATGAATGAAAGCGAACAAGAGGATTGTTTTTGAAAATGTTAGAAACAATCACATTTACAGAGCTGCTAATTAAGAAACTTTGATTTAAATGCTTATTATTTCGCGATATTCACTAAGTTTTAATGAGAAGAGCATTGCATTAAGGAGAAGTGCATTAAGCTGTGTGATGATAAGGGCAGCCTGGTGTGAGATGACAAACTTCTTGACAATAACTGTCACTTGTCAGTGTGCTCGTAAAATGTCCTTTGTCCTCACCTGCTGGGACTCCTTCTTCTCCAGACATGTAATGTTGCATAATCATGTGTGAAAGTTCTCCAAGGGAGATTTTTTATCGTTATTTTTAACTGTTTAAAAATTATTAAAATAAAACCAGAATAATTTACTTTTGCCTCATCTCAGCCCTTGTCTCCCTGCTGAAAAAGCATGTATCCTCCACTCGCGGCTAATAATAATTGAAGTTGTGTTGTTGTTGTTGTTGTTGTTGTTGTTGTTGTTTGGACATATTGGCTGCTTTCTAGTCATTATCAGTACTTGACCACAACTTTCAAAGCATCATGTCAAAACATCGCCAACAGTGCTTTAACGGTCTTTGTGGAAGACACAGGTCACGTTGTCCTTGTGAAACATTTGACAGCAGTCATTTTTCTAGTTTTTGTGAGTTTTTAAATGTTTATTTTGACGATTTGTGAAAGCTTGTGTGATCGGTTTGTTGTTTAAAAGCTCGCCTGAAATTTGGTGTATTATTGTTAATTTTGTTTGTCTGCTGATATTCGCTACTTTATGTTTGAGTCTCGTGTCCTGGTGGCTTCAGGTCCTGAAGGTTTATGGATGTCAGGGTTGATTCCTCTTGCAGTTCGAATCCTGGTAAATCCGTAGGAAATCATATTGGAAACTGCGTTTGCTATGGATATGGTGTCTACTTGTTTTGTTTGTGTCGATAGGAATGTTTACATTTCGAAGTAAATACCTGCTCGGGACAGAACATGTCAAAAGCCGAGCTGACAACTGAAGCCTCCTCATTGTTTCCATCGCTGAATAAAGACATGAATACGCACTGAAGAAGAAACACCAAAGTCAAAATTCGCTTTTATAGGTCGTTCCTCAGGTCAACCGCTATAATCGAAATAAAACTTTTTAAAAAATGTATTAAGCTTCAAAGAACAGAGCGCAACATAATTCAGTCTATGGAAAGCAGTGTGTGGCACAGGTGACAGGTGAATGCTTATTTCACGACCCCCCGGGGCATTGCCTGCCCCGCCAAGCGCAAGTGATACGGGTATAACTGCTTGGAGAGTCGGGTGGGTGTCTGAAGCAAGTGGTTAGTTCTGATGGTTAATCAAAGGTGTACCAGTCGAGACAAGTTCATGTAACTCCTCGTGCGATCGTAGTCGTACCAGCTTTTGAAGCACTGTGAAGTATACAGACATACCTTTAACCTCTGAGCAGTGTACAAATATGGTTTGGCCATTTTTAGTGTACAGACATACAAAGATATAATTTTTAACCACTGTAGAGTGCCCAGACAGAGTATTAAATTTAATTTTGCATTAAGATAATTCACTTTTGAGTGTCCAGACTTATTCTGTACCCACGATGGCGTATAAGGCTTACATTTTATCCACCTTTTTGTTGTTGTTTTTGTTTTTTTGCTGTTTTTGTTCTTGTTCTTTGTTGTTGTTGTTGTTGTTGTTGTTGTTGTTGTTGTTGTTGTTGTTGTTGTTGTTGTAGTAGTAATTTTTCTTGTTCTTGTTCTCATCCCGACAAGTAACTGAGGTACTAGTCGTAGGAAAACTCCATGGGACACAGCTTGGGTCAACTGACGTCAACGGTGCTGGTCATGCTCCCCCGACAGAAGGTCCCCCAGAGCACAGCCGGTCTTCTCCTTCACCTTGGAGTCTATACACCTGTTATCCACCTGGAGTTTACAGACACTTACCTCCTGTCTCACTACACTTTCTTACTAAGACGAAAGTTTAAGATCTTATGTCCTTCTCGCTCCCCACCCCACAGAAACCGCCAGTAATTCAACAAAACACTAACATGTCTCGCATTTACTTCTTTTAGTCTCTCTCAGCCACAACGACAGAATCAGCATGATGGATTTAAATGTAAGAATTTCTTTAAAGTAAAGTTGGGTAAAGTTAACAAACTGCTTTCTTCAATAAACACTCCACCCGCCGGTTTTCACTCCTCAAAGAAGGGTAAACGAACTAAACAAAATCCCAAACACCATGCACTTTTGCAGCCTCGGGACCTTGTTTGAAGTAGGAGAGCGCCCGAGGAATCCTACTTTGAAGCAGATATTTGCAGTCTGCATACATACAGCTCGCAAAAGAAATGGCATCGCTTCTGTAACCAGAATAAAGATGAGTGCAAAGGAAAAGAAACTGAAAGAACATCACAAAATATCGCAAGAATCGGAGAAAAGAAATGCTCCTCAACACCCTCGGTCCGTATCACCGAGGCAAAACCTGTTCTCCAGCAAGATCCAGACATGAGTCATCGTCTTCAGAGGGCAGAGTATCGAAATATTCATTGAATTCCTTGTCAGGATCGCTCGGGGGACTTGCCAGACCTCAAGGGGTTCTTTTGAACTAACGTTGAATTCGCGCGGAACGAGACTACGTTGAGTATGAGTGTATCAGGGTTTGACATATGAAAAGACCTTAGCACCTTGTTATTATAATATTGACATACTGTGTTGTGTTCATATCAAACCTTGTCGGTCTTTTCTGACATGCATGTAATAGCGATTCGTGAGGATTACTTAGTGTCCTGCGTTAGCTTGTGTGTGTTTATTTGTTTTTGTGTGTGTGTTTGAGAGAGAGAGAGAGAAAAAAAAAAGTGAAGGAAGACAATGAAGAGAATGGAAGTGGGAGGAAGCAAGTCTGGGGATAGATAGAAGAAGAAGAACAGGAGAGAAAATTTCAGGATTGAATGAAGAGTGCAACTTTTTGCTTGTACAGGGGCCAGTTGCTCTCACATTTTTAATTTAAAACACGTCTAGGCCTTATAGATATATTATATAATAAGTTTTATCGAAACGCGATGGGCAACACAATTTAAAACTTTTAAAAACTGAAACTGTTTTAAAATAAAATAAAACTGCTCAAACAAGGCTTTCATTCCCATCAGCACAATTTTCGTATGTGCTCGTGATGACTTACGAGCGAATTTTTGAAAAACTTTCAGAAATCTGTTTCTTTAAGACAATTAAAGTTTTAGAAACATGTGCAGCTAGACCCGGGGTCGCTGATTCGTTCATGATGATTGTGTTTGTTTTGTACATGTTGTGGTTATCAGTGCAGCTTTTGTGTTAAACTGTACAAGTCTTTGGTTTATCTGTAATATTTTATTTGTCTCTGAAGGTTGTGAGTATATGTTTTGGTCTGAACATCATCTGTACACGTCTTTGATTTATCTGTACAAGCCTTATGATAATTTTACGATGATTTATAAGTACTTATTTATTTGTTTGTACAGATTGCGTTTATATTCACACGTTTCAGATTCACTTGTACAGGTCCTTGGCTTATTTGTACATATTCCTGTTTGTACGGGTATATTGATATGTACTGGTCTTGTGGTTTATTTTTATTCTTATTCACTTGTTTTTTTACTGCTGTGTACTTTTTCCCCTACATATGTCTGTAGTTACCCAATTCATAATTTATCTCATGATTGTTTTTGGTTTTTTTTAGGGGAAGTGGGGTTTCTTCTTCTATAAAAAGATGTTTGTTTACTTATAAGGATTTGGTTTCTGTGTATTTAGTTTAATAGTCAATACATTTATACATTCCATTGATTGCTAATCCACCGCTGACACGACCTTCAAAACTGTTTGTAAACAATCTCCTCGAGACTTGTTCCTTCTATTTGGAACGGACACGCATGAGTTGCAGCACCGAGCGTCCTGCCGTCGCGACTGCGCACCCCGGGTAGCTAGAAGTTCTTGCAGTGATACAGACCTTACCTGCATACGCTTAACCTATTCAAGATTTGACACACATCATTAACGTGTTTCAGCAACACCCACTACTGTATGAAAGAGAAAAGAAGAAAAATCCATTAAAAAAGTAAAATGTGAGCCAAAGTTAAACACCGCCATAGTGCTGCAGCCCACGGCCTGCTGTCACCTTCGCCATGGAAGATCTTTGAAAAATTCTTCCCAGATGCTTGAAAACTTTTGACGATGAATAAACTAAGGCCTGTAAAGGTGAAGGAATGATGGATTGGGGGTTAGGGAGGGGTAGGAGTAGAAAACGATTATGAAAGACACTTTTTTAAGTGGTGGGCTTTGAACCTGACTTTCACAACCCAAGCTAATACTTTCACAACACAGAGTGCGGGGGTACCCTGGCTACCCACTGAGTTCTCCATAGCCACAACTAGTCCTTTATTGCCAACCTCTTCTGCCTCTCCCTAATGAAAATATCCTCCTCTCCCCTTTGTCTACCTGTTGCCGTCCCGTAGGCATTGGGTAGGCATCTCTACAGTTGGCTGCTGTGAACGTTTGTGTCTGACGTGGCCACCCAGGGTATTATGACTAGAGTCTGTTTGATCCTGGTATATAACCTGAAAACTGTTTAAAACAGCAATTATGTAAACACCCTGTAACACTTTTCAGTTCAGCGCATGGACATTTCATCAGAATGTTGTTTGATTTTCCAACTGAATTTAACACACGTCGGAGCTGTTCTAAACTAACTGAAACCGTTTAAAGGTTGTGACGGCGGTGATGAGGCTGTGGTGGGCTGTGTGACGTCAGCGAGGGACAGGAAGTATCGGTCATCGTTAGGATGTCCCTGATAATTATAGTGCAATGTGATTTTTTTGCACGAGTAGGGGAAGGGGAGGTAACGCGTAGGGAAAGGGTTCAGGGTGTATGCAAGGGAAATAATTTACTAGCCAATAGCATGTGTATGCAGGGGAGACGACACATTGTATCAAATTTGCGGAAACTTCTAGAAAGTGTAAATAAATACGTACACACTAAAGTAGAGGAAAGATTGTGAGATTGTAAAATAATTATAGTTTATCGAATATTAATGTAATGTTTTTTTAGTGTGATACACGGTCGAATGCGTGTAAATTCAGAAAAAAATTCGTATTTTTTCAGACATTTTACAGTAATTACTTTTTAGAAGTGTTCATGGAAATGAACGAACGAATGACGAAAGACTTCATTATTTTGTGTGGAGGACATGAGTTTTGCGCATTAAGATTTAAAGAAACTGTCAGACTACTAGTGACGTGCAAGTTATGTCCCTCCGCCAGCCAGGATCTTGACGAGTGTAACCTGATGCTACACGACCCTCGGTGACGTGTGTACAAGCTTTCGAATGAAAGGTCAGAGTAATCTCTGATTACAACTTCTGATCTGTGCAGTCTCCTGTGTCGACAACTGCCGGGTATCACGTGCAGAGGTCTGGGACTACAAGGAGCGCTGACTCCCCCTTCCTTTCCTCCCACCCCATCCACCACTCCTCCTCACTGATGTACGACCGAACTCCACGTGATCATGTGCGTATCATGGTCGCTGACCCGACAACTTTTGGCGGGGACTTCTCCTCCGTCACCCTGACCCCATTTGACCCCGCCTCCCCCTTCCCCGTGCTCCCCCACTTCACTGTGTCTCGTGAGTAAATGTCATCGTCCTTCGTCACAGATGACTGACATTTCTTTCATAACCTCAGAGTACGGGACTTGTCGTCTCACGATTGATTACACTGAGGTTGATTTGAGAGTTACTCCTGACCCTCCGATGTTAATACCCGACAGTCTATGATTAAGAGTGCGTGTGTGTGTGTGTGAGTGAGTGTAACAGGTTTGCACTTTGTGGACATGAGACTTTAGCTTTGCAGATATTCCTGTACGACAACACTTTTGTAACCATAGTAACATTTGGGAAGCTGCATGGCGACGACTCCAGGCTCACCTGTGAAACTCTAACTGCAGTCCTTCAACTCTTTCGTGTTGAAAACAAACTTGTTTGCTTATTAACCGCTCTTTGCTCAGACTCAGGTGAGCAAGTTGTTTTCACTGTTGGGTTCACGCAGGTTCACGTCTTAGAGGTGAGTAGAGGCTTGGCCTACAGTCTACTGAGGATTAGTGTAGGAGGGTGTGTGTTTGCGCTGAGAATACTTAGTTTATCTTCACTGCAAGGACGAGAGTACTCGAACTCCACGACCGTTAGACACACGTGCACATCACCAGGTGAGTCAAAACTGTGAAGTCGGCCGGATTTTTTTTTGTTTTGACGTCGGCAGGACAACTAAACACTTGTTTATATTTATATATATATATTTATGTTCTTTGATTTCTGTATTTATCTACGTATTTATGTATCTATAGCCATGTCTATATGTGTTTATGTGTGTAATTCGTGTCTTATGAATAACTTAGAATATCACAAAGTGTAGAAACAATTTCTTTTCGGGAGCGATGTCTATTTAAACTATCTTACTCCGTTAATTCGTTTACAGCGACTTACACCCGTGTAGGAGATACGGAGGAATGTCCTCTACTCATGCACCCCGTGACTATTCGAAGGGAATTCAAAGTGAGAGAAGGGGTAGACATGACACCACAATAATTCAAGGGTCTATGACACCCACACTACAGAACTGAACTGAGTGTTCGTATTCCCTGAGCATTTATAATGCTCGTAAATATCCTGTCAGTAAATGTCACTAGAGTGCAATCATCTTGGTAAGAAATATTATTTACCAAATGCCGAGTGGATGAACCCTTCCTTTGTCCTCGGGATACAGGTCTAAACGCATGGCATGTATGTTTGACCTCTCTGGGTGTAAAGTTCAACACAAGTGTGTATCGGTTGCATTCTCACCACCAGAAATGTTTTTGACAGAAAAAAAAGAAAAAAAAAAGAAAAAAATCCAGCATAAAAAAAGCAGTGAAACAACACACAAAAGTCAGAGCATTATCAACATCAACATCTGTTTCTCCACTTTCGCTATGAACAAAACCAAATGTCGTTAATGTTCATTAACAGTGAGCTTTATTAAGTTTCCGTTAGAAATAGTTTCTGCGTCCAGAGATACACAGCTCCAGGTACAGGAGCAGAGCCTTCAGTAGACACAAGATAAGACGAAAGATAAACTCATCTGATTCGATGCCAGCATGATGGCTAGCCTTATATCCGTGAAGATGCTGACATCAAGAAAGAGTAGTTTTTTTAATTAACTGTGTGAGGGAGACATGCAAGTTGCTGTTAGTCTTTGTAAGCGTGTACAGGATCGCGAAGGTACAAAACATGTTTACTGCATACCTGTCAACAAACGTTGTCACAGTTTCATGCACATAAACAAAATCAGATCTTCGTTGATGACAGAAACACAAATAGGACAGTCAAGCAAAATCAGTTGGTTTTTTTTAATATATAAACTATGAGTAGTCATTTCATCAAATAATCCTATAATTATGTGAGTTATCTCAACTAAGACATCTTGACACACATTCTTGACAATATGTCTGCGGAACTCAAAGTATCATTTTCCATAGGGCTGATGTAATCATTCTGTGTGGAAAGTTGACAATTGCAGCACAGACAGATTTAACTAACTTTAATTCATTAATATTAGTGCAGTTAATGATGACGACAGACCTTCACGTCTATAAACGAATACAGAATTTCGTCTGTCTGCAAGCTTTAATATAATATCATATCATATCAACCATAGAACCTTTATGTAACGCCTGTCTGGGCATCGAGATATTAACCTCCGCTAAAACGTCACAAAACGTCAAACATTCCAGACGTCAACCTCCGCTAAAACGTCACAAAACGTCAAACATTCCAGACGTCAACCTCCGCTAAAACGTCACAAAACGTCAAACATTCCAGACGTGAACCTCCGCTAAAACGTCACAAAATGTCAAACATTCCAGACGCTAACCCGCTGGCTTTGCACAGAATAAAAATCCAAGAAAAGCAGAGAATTCCAGAACTGGAGTTTTATATTTTAAAAAAATTGGGTGAAGTATGTCTCCAAGGAAATAGGGTTCCAGGCTCACAAGAAACCAGAAAACAGTAAACTTCTTCATTTCTGTATGACATCAGTGAAATATAGGATCTAGAATCGTTTCTTTAAGGATCGGAACTTTCAACGCTCAACGGGTGTTAATATTACTTCAACAAACATGTGTTTAGCTGGTAGAAGGTTAAAGTAACATTTTATAATACATCAACTTATCATTTTCTGCTCACTCAAACCTACTCATTTACGCGTGCAAGCATGCAGCGAACCGCGCTCACACATGCCAACACACGGACTCCACCATCTTCTGTGTCGCATCAAAGTAATAAAACCAGTGTTGAAGGCAATGTGTATTTTTAAAAGGAAACAAAGTTCTAATAATTGTGGATGGTTAAAACATGATAAGCATTTTCCACGACAATTTTTTCAGCAAAGGAAATTATCTGTAAGACTGGTTATATTTAAATATATACAATTCTGCTGACATCATCTGCATGTCTTCACCTGTCCATCAGGGGACATCGGGTATAAAGACTTCACGTCTCTTTGACTAAGAATATTTTTGTCAAACGCTCCCTCCATTCTTCTAAATAAAGTTGGTCTGTACATTAAAATATTTTGTTTTTTTATTTTTTATTTATGAATACATTTTCTTAAAAAAAAAAATTAAAACGTCCCTAGTCGAAATACGCTTATTTCACTATCCTGATGTACACTACGCACACTACAGTGCGCTAGTCACACTATACTGCATTATTCACACTAACCCGCACACTATACACACTACACTGCATTATTCACACTACACCGCATGCTGTAATACTAAGCCTGGATATACACATCATATACACGCCCACATTAGAACACAGACACACCCATATACAAGTCAACGTTCTGCCAGCGGTGCAGGGGCTACAACTGTGTCTACGTAGGTAAAACATGAAAATGTATGTACACAACATGTCAGGGCTGGTCCCCGCCGTCACCTCACTCAGCCGTCACGTGACCAGTTTACCTACAATTCTACACAATGTAAGCAGCAAAAGTCTCAACCTGGTACAAAAACAGATTTGAAGGACAATGAGTCATTAGCAACAAGCAAAAAATATCTAGAAAATAATCTGAGTAAATGTTTTTCAGTCTTGTTCATCACACACAAACATTGCAT
This sequence comes from Pomacea maculata, assembly GCA_004794325.1. Classification (NCBI taxonomy): domain Eukaryota; kingdom Metazoa; phylum Mollusca; class Gastropoda; order Architaenioglossa; family Ampullariidae; genus Pomacea; species Pomacea maculata. The sequence continues at coordinate 674,476 of SRHC01003542.1, read as the reverse complement.
GCAAAAGAACTCCTTGTATGGCCATTAGCATTATAGAAGTGTGCGTACAGCATGTTGAGGGACGCAGGCATGCTACAAAGGTCCAGCCAATCAGACTTCATTCCCTACATCTCCACTTTCAAAAGTCTGTTCTCCAAACCCTAACCCAAACATGAAAAAAGGTCAAGATGGTGCAATATAAGTAATCTACTTACTCCATCAACTTTCCTTTCATTATTTTAAAAGGGCGAGAGAAATGTCGGATGTCTGACAACATATTTTTACGAAGAAACAATTTCAGTAAAACATGGACAAGGCCAGAAAGAAAGTGCCAAGAGGCGTGTGTTTGTTGACATGGCAACAGCAGTAAATATAAGGCCGAAATTCTCTTATCACAGGATCGCCCACAAGTCAAAAAACGACCGGCTGGTAAACAAAGAATCAACAATAATTTACACGCTGACGGGCCAGAGTGATGCAGGGCAGCGTTTGTTTCCCATATCTCTTCTCCACGGCCTTTGAACACACACACAAACACACTGTTCATCTCGTTCGCCCGCACGTTGCATTAGTTTTGTGATTGAAAGAAAACAGGAGAAAAGAAAAGAGCGGCATCATTTGCATACTTGTGTAGTTTACGTCTGTTAGTAGATATAGGCAATAGAAATGGAGTCAGAAATATGTTGCTATGTCATACCCCTGTATGATAATGAAGCACGTCCCTTACAGGCAAGTCTGTGAAAAACATTTGTTTGTTTACTTACAAATCCTTCTACCTGACTCCGTACTGACATGGGTAAGTAGAAAATATAAATTGCAGAAATACAGTGTCTCTCGATCCGACTCGCTCATTTTCACACACACAAACAAACACACTTATATCCAAACACCTACAGACAAATTACAACACACTGTACCCATGTACACAGATATTAACATAAACTGTAACATCTACAAAACATAATGTAATCCAGGTAAGAAATTTCGTCGTTAATTCGTGGTTACGCAACTGAGAAATTCATAACTGACTTTGTATATTAATGTTAAAAAGCTCTCTTTGATCTTCTGCTGTTTTTTTTTTCCTTTATAAAAAATTAAATTCTTAATCGGGATTATATTTGATTAATATTTCACGAATAAAAAAAGAAAATAAATCCCAGACTTACTTCCCAAAGCCTGCTGCAGGTTACATGGCGCATTGCTTCTATTTACGAAATTACCAACAAATATTTACGTACATATATTTGTAGCAAACCTGTTACAGCCATTCAAAGTTATTTTTACAGGTGCAAAATATAAGCAAAAAAAAAAAAACAACAAAAACCAAAAAACAAAAGCAAACAAACAAACAAAAACCAAACAAGCGGCAATCCTAAGGTTCTCTGATGTTACACAGTTAAAATGCACTGCCATTAAAATACATTATGTACAAAAATACATCATTTCCGCAAAATACATTTTATACAACAATCTCACCATCTGACGAAATTGACAAACTTCTTGTTTACTTGTTTATCGCTTGAAATAACATTGCAGATATAAGTGAAAATAGTCTGGTACCTATGTCTTCTGAGTATCAACTACACCGACTTCACACATGGGAAGGATGGGGACCAACCACAAACATAAACAGTTTCTACAGAAATAGTTCTTAGCAGACACTCAGGGGAGGTAACCCAGACCCTGCTCAATGTTGCTTCTGTCCGTTGCATAAGGGTCTTCTCTCCCCTGCAACCTGAAATTCGAAAACATGTTGGCAATCTCCGCGTCTTTCTTCCGCCCCTGCAGTCCCTCTTCATTGGGTGCGTTGCCCGGGGCAACCATTCCCCGCCCGTACCCCTGTTGTTGCTGCTGCTGCTGCTGATACCCGCGGTCGTAGTTCTGTCCCATGTCGTATGGGAGCTGACCACCTCCCTGTCCGTGCTGGGATCCTCCACGCTGGAAGCCGCCTTGCCCCATCTCATAGGCGGAAGTGGCGCGCCAGTTTCCGGGAGGAGCGCCAGGGGCCTGCGCGGGGGCGCTATTGTCGCTGGGGCCGAAGCGATCGCCGTAGCTTGGAGAACTATGGCGATACTTGCCCCCTGCCTGGCCCCCGCTGCCCTCATCGTAACGCGGGTCGTACGCTCTCCTCCCGTACTGGTCTCCCCCACCAGCAGAGTACTCCTCGATGTAGCGGCGGTCGCCGGCGTCGCCCGGGTGTCGGCGATACATGACGTCACCACCCCCAGACTTGAGGTCGTCGTTCCAGTTGTTGTTGTAGCTGCGCTTCTCGACTTCCGGATCGCCAAAGCCCTTATTACCCTGGGCCTCCATTTCCTGCAGCTGCTTGTACTGCACCATGATGTTCTTTTGGTTATCGTAGCCCCCACCTTCTGTCTCCTCTGACTGCTTGGGCTTCGGTTTAAGCTTGACGTCAAGGAAGTTGGAGGGCAAGACCTTGACCCCCTTGAGGTGCGGGGGCACTTTAGCCACCGGCTTGTTGCCCTGCGGGTCATCGGGCACGTCGCCGCGGCTCTCGCGGTTGGAAAGGGAGAAGGCGGGAGCTTCAGAGATTCTGCTCCCAGGCACTCCCCCGGAGCCACCTGGCCCGTAAGGGGAGGTGGGTGACATAGGGGGCTCGCCCCCCTGGTGCGGCGACAGGCGTCCTTGACCTGGAATAGGGCTGCCTCCCGGCATGTACTGCTGCCCGTTTGGCTGATGCCTCATAACTGGCGAGACGGGCTTGTCCATCACCCTGGGGGGCATTTCTGACCGCTGAGATCCGCGTGACTCGCCAAATCCTCCTCGACCGCTGGGGCCAAAATCGTCGTAAGGACGAACACCTCCCATCCTCTCTGACCCCGAAACCGAGCTCCGATCGAAGCTGGGTCTGCTGTCTGTGCTGTCCCCTGACCGTTCGCGAACGTGGGCGACCTCTGACCTCTCAAGCTCCTGCCATCTGTAGGGACCTCCGAGATGGTCGTATAGGGAGCCACCACGAGCAGGCTGCCGCTCAGCCCCTCCAGGAAAGTCTCCTGCAGAACGTCCGTCACCTGGAAACTGGCCGCCAGGTCGAACGTCTCCCCGTGGGAACTGGCGACTGTCTCCTCCGAGTGGGGGTTGGGAGGAATCGGGTATCTGGCCGCCGCTCATCGGGCGACCGTCGCCCATATATTGTCCAGATACGCGTTTGTAGTCCTCGCCACTCTGCGGCTTGTCATAGGACCACCCGTACCGTGGTCTATCTGCGTTCTCCGCAGGGTACGTCTCCCTCGGGTTAGGGTGCCCTCCTCTACTACCCTGGTAATCCATCTGTGGAGGAATTCCGCCCCCACCTCCTCCTCCTCCTCCTCCATTACCGTCTCCTGCTGCTCCTCTGAAGTGCTCGTCTCTTAACTCGAAAGGCTGAGGACCGCCTGCACCACCTCTGTACACCGAGTAGTCCCCAAACTCTGTTCTGATGACGTCGCCTCGGACGCCTCGATTGAAGCCGCCATCTTGGCGGGGTTCTGCGCCAACCGGAAAGTCCTTGCTGCTCCCTCCTGACTGCTGCAGGCGTTGCACGAGGGAGGCGATGTACACAGCGTTCTCGGGTGTGTCCAGCGCAAACACGTGACAGTCCAGCATTTTAACCCCTTTGGGTCTGCGCAGGACGCAGACCAAGAGAGGATGGTGGCCTGCCTTGATCAGGAAGTGAAAATTCTTGTCCAGGCTGAAGGCCGTCTTGTCGCTGACGGGGCCCCGGCTCTCATCGATGGGCACAAAGATAGCTTTAGGTTTTTTCTCGCTGCCCAGCACGGAGAACCGCACGGCTTCAAGGAAGTTGATGGAGCTGAGGTCAAAGAACATCTCACTGCGCTCCTTGCCGTCCGCGACAGCCACCAGCAGGCCGGCAGGCGTCACCTTGAAGGAGGCGCGACGGGGGCCCCCGCCAGTGGACAAATGTTTGCGGAACTTGAGATACAGCTCCTTGATGGGCTGCTGCAGCATCTGGATCCCCGTGGCCGGCTTGGACAGGGTGTTGTACCCGAGGTAGTCACACGCGTAGGTAGGTCCGTCCATGGTGGCCCACGACGGCTGCTGTGGATGTGAAGGTGGGGATAACACACTGTTGCTGTCGTTATCAGGTGGCTGGTCCTGCGGGCTGCCTCCCACGCCTTGTTCTGGCCCTCTGGCGTTACCACCGTGATCTGAAACGACGATGATAGATGCAAACGATCAGAATCATCTGTGTTAACATATTTCATGACCTTTAACGACCGATACCATTGTTGTATATATACACTCTATGAAGAATAGTAGTTTTGTAATAAAATAAACTTAAACCATCCAAAATATATCGCAGTAGCTTTACATTTAGTTTATCACTAAGCACTATACCTGACTTGAAGGTTAATAAACCAAAATCTGCGATTATTTACGAATTGTGCGTCTGTATAGAACTTCAGAACAAATCATCTTATCTCTTTAGGTTTATTTTATATCTTTAAATTTTAAAAGCCCCACATAACGCACTAAAGTATAATTAAAATCTTCAAACTGTAAATCAGACAGAGTCTATTGTCAACAGGTTACAATGGAAAATATTCAAAAATTATGAGTGCTGTGTGCAAGACATCAGAACAACTGATAGCAATTCTTAATCAAAATTAAGTGGAGTTAGACAAGACAGATTGTATTTTCTCCACAAGGAATAATTATGCTCGTTCAACTCGCTCAGCCCCTGCGGTTTGCTAGCCCCTCTCGCCCACAGGACCGTTTCACTGCATTGCACGTGTTTCGTGTAAAAGCATGCACTCAGTCTCCGGTGACTTATTAACCTTGACATCCCTCATTAAGCCTCGGGTTGGTTGGCAAAAAGACAGCTTTCCATTTAAGGCCTGGTTGTTCAGACCGTTGTGTTATGTCGGGGCTGCCTTTCTTGTCGCCGACAGGACAAGCGAGGACCTTTCTGATGGATGGCCCCTGTCTTCAAGATCTGACAGAAGGCCGCTACACGCAGGGTCACGTGAGACAAAGAAAACGAACACGCATGCGTAAGAAACATTCTTTCTCTCTCTCCTACACACAACTTGTCTCTGACACATTGACACGCTGACACATTGTCTCTCACATTCTTCCTCTCTCGTCCACGCACTACATTCAAAAGTTTAAGAGGCAACCAAACAAGAACAACGCAGCGTGAGTCTGTAAACTACTTGATTGTTGTATCTGGAGTGTAGCTGTCAGTAAGGTGACTCAACATGTAATTACTACACCCGCTTACACTAGCCACAGAATGTAGTGCTGTGCGCGGTGACCAAAAAAAAAACCAAAAAGCAAATCCCGCCAGGTGTCATGAGCAGCGACTGTCACAGGTGAGTCAGGTGAGATCAGAGAAGTTAATGATCTACCTATTGAAAACAATTATGAACTTAGGTTATATTAAAATACAATATATTTGTATGTTTATTACTGCAGCAACGAATAACCTACTGTATATACTTTATTTGAAAAATTAATAAAGTCTCATTTACACAAGGCGTGAGACTGTTTTCTCATCTGTATACACAAAAACAATTGTTGACGAAGCGGACAGAGACCACCAGCCGAAGCAGCTCTGCAAAGTTCGCTCATCAACCACGACACCCGCCACCCCAGCAAAGCCGATCGTGCAGGAAAAGGAGGACAACTCACAGACATAGTACTCTCCATCGAAGAAGTTAGCCGAGGTCCAGAAAGAGTAAGACGCCGGAAGTTCGCACAGGTGCATGGCGCGCAGCTAGTCCCTGGCCGGCGTGAGTCTTAATGAAGACAAGCAGCCAGACAAGGTTTCTACGGATGACAGGTTGGGGGAGGATAATGGAGTCGAGTGTTCTCCGAGTCTCACTCCTCTTGTGTGTCGGAGGGAACATCCTCCGCGGCTTTTCGCCTGACCGGAAAGGGCGGGGCCCCAGTGCAGGTATGCACAACATCCGGCGAAACGTCATTCCGACAACTTGTGAAGCAATTAAATCAGCAGGCCCTGGTTCAAGTCCACGCGCCTCTTACAACATAGGGTGTGAGAATGCACGCGCCTACCATCACGTGACGTTTAGGCGCGGATGACGTAATTGAATACATAACAGAACGAGGCTCCGGCAGCCAGACAAACAACCCACACCTCCAGCTTCGGAATGAAGACCCCTCCCGTAGCTGAACAAATCATTTGCATGTCGCTTGTCTTTTAATCTTTTTAAGGTGAGGCGATGGCAGGGAAAGTCAGCGACCTAAAGTCGATCAACAAGGACGACGACAACAAAGTGGCGGGTGGGGTGGCGCTGGTGAATCACGTGGTAGCTGGGAGTTCGTGCCGTAAATTAACCCACGCCCTTCTGAGCTATTAATAGCCTTTACCGTCTTTTCTTTCTCGACTGAGAAAGTACTCGGGACAAAAATGCGGTAGACGATGCGATAAGACCGACACAGGCAACTACAGGGAGCGAGATGGGGTGGAGGGAGAGAGAATGGAGGAGGGGGTGGACGGGACGCAAGGCAGACAACTAAAGGAGGGAACAGGGTCGGGACACGACGGGGGAGCAAATGAAGGGGTCAGGGTGCGACACACGGGACCTAGGGTGGCCACACAGACAGTCGCACAATATATGACTTCCATTGAAGTCAACGTTCGCAATTTTCTTAGCGTACACATGTTACGACAACAAACTCCTCATGTTTCGGGACAGGAGTCTATGATTTCCAGTCCCTCTCTCACCTTTTCTATCAGCGTGTATATCTCTACCCTGAATTATTACTATTATATATGTCTGAGAGGAAGCGAACACGTGCATATGTGTAGTCGTGTCTGTATGTTCGAAGAGTTGAACTTGTGTAAGTGTGTGTGTTTATTTATGCACACTGTCGAAAGTGTGACTATGCTTGGCAATTTGTTACACAACGATATCACTACCATGTCTGTTTAAAGTTTAAACTAAGCTACTTACCTGACCGTTTGAAGCTAGTTACGTTACCATGGCTGTTGTAATCTAGTTACATTAAACTGACAATATCCAGTGAGAAGTTAAAATGTGTCGTAAACACGTCACCTGTGAGCGCGTGTTTGACGTCTGTGGTCTTAAAATGTTTGTTTAATTAGTTACATTAGTGTCGGCTACAAGTCCGTCACGTTAACACTATTTCATTCACGTTACCATTAAATGTCGGTTTAAAGTGCATCACGTGAGGTCACAGTTCGACCCTCGTCACTTAAATTTCTGAATTTAAGTCTATCACGTGAAAATGTGTTTTAAATGTGTCACGTGACAGTGTTTCACGCTGCTGTCACCATTAATGCTGTGCTTGAAGCAGTGTCATGTCACATGTCAGTTTTTAAGCCTCGTTTGCAGCTTGCCCTTGCTAAGGAACGCGGAAGGCGCCCAGGTCACATGACAAGCATTCTTCACACCGGAAGCTGCTGATGTCACGAGACCACACTCTACCGAAAACTACCGAGTCACTCTCACAGAACACGACCTCCTCCCGCCAGGAAATGGGGACATAACCCTAGCACCTGTCAGGCACGCTGTATAAGTTACCTGCCGCAGGTAGGTCACAGCGGAACGGGCGTATTTCAACGACGTGAAACGACGTTAACAGCCACGTAGTCACTTCACTTCCGCTTGTCTGCTTACCATAAGGGAATGTACTTTTTATTTGCATCTACAAATATGTTGTCATACTGCATGATACTCTTTACCTACCATTAAGCTGTTCGCAAACTACATCAACTAAAAATCCTTTTGACTGTGACGCCCTCTACTGTCTGCATTGCTGGAGGGGGGACAACCGCGAGCAATAAAACTGTCACACACGTGTCCTTCTCACTCAGCTTTCTACCAGCCTGCCACGTCAAGAATACTAATAAATAAATTTAGGACTTGAGGCTGGGGGCTCCCATCGTCAGACGCCCCACGTGACCTCTAGCCCGATGGCTGTGACGTTAGCATGATCTCAAGGGCGATAAATCAATACCCAGGGGTCAGAGGGCAAGCTGTTGCGCGGTAGTCTGCCATCTCGTCCTCATCAACAGCTGTACACAACACACTGCGTAGTCTTCTACATCGTGAACTGTGATCCACTATCATCAGCGTGTGATCCACCTCGTTATCGTCACGTAACACTGTTCCACCACGTCACAACCTGCATCACTAGCATCGTCAACACGTCACATCTTTCCTACTTGATCACGTGTCTGCTGTGATCAATTCGTACTTACCAGCGTATTGCGAAATATATTCAGACTAAGAGGATTCTATTTTTGTAATAATCCACCATCTTGATCCGCCATATTGCTCAGGTTTTTCTTCCTCTCTGTCAGTGTATGTTACACATCATCATCATCAGCAGCAGCAGCAGGAGCATCATCATCAGCAGCAGCAGCAGTGTTAAGATACTAAAGTATCTATTTCACGATGTGCAAGCTACTGAGATCCATATTTGCCTTCTGTCTACAGACTAGTGACGTCTGCAGCTGTCACCTCGTTGTAACAATCGTTTGTAACGGTGTTAATAATACTATAACTTAAAGATATCATCTAACAGAAATCTCTTATCTCTCAGAAAATTACATTTCTTTTGAGCAGATGAAGGCTTTCAGACATTGTAGTATGGTGAGTCCAGCTGTTGGCTGCACAACATGAAACCTATATTACCACTAACATCACTGTCTATATTGGCACTAACATCACTGTCTATATTACCACTAACATCACTGTCTATATTACCACTAACATCACTGTCTATATTACCACTAACATCACTGTCTATATTGGCACTAACATCACTGTCTACATTACCACTAACATCACTGTCTATATTACCACTAACATCACTGTCTATATTACCACTAACATCACTGTCTATATTACCACTAACATCACTGTCTATATTGGCACTAACATCACTGTCTATATCACCACTAACATCACTGTCTATATTACCACTAACATCACTGTCTATATTACCACTAACATCACTGTCTATATTACCACTAACATCACTGTCTATATTACCACTAACATCACTGTCTACATTACCACTAACACCACTGTCTATATTACCACTAACATCACTGTCTATATTACCACTAACATCACTGTCTACATTACCACTAACATCACTGTCTATATTACCACTAACATCACTGTCTATATTACCACTAACATCACTGTCTATATTACCACTAACATCACTGTCTACATTACCACTAACATCACTGTCTATATTACCACTAACATCACTGTCATCCACCCACCGACAAGAAAAAAAAAACGTTAACAGATGTTTTGCTGGAGACGTTTCCTTGTTACATAAACAACATAATAAGATTTTTTTAAATCTTATTTTCTAGATTTAAAAAAAATAAAATATTGCTCAGTGTCCATAAGCCCCTCAAGCCAAATTATAAAAGATAAAAATATTGAACTTTGACAATAAAAGAAACGTGCTGAGGTTTCAGGCAGATTTTGCTGGGCGGCCTGTTTACAACTGATGGGGTGATCATCAATCCCCTTAACTGCCACTGCAGATGTTATTTCAGATGTAATTATGCAAGTTCCTGTTTTTGATATTTATTTATGCTGATATTCTGATTCCACACCCACCATGTCCCAGAACTTTTCATTACAGAGGAAAGGGAAAATAACTTCAAGAGAAAACAACAAAATCCCGAATGTCGGAATCCATGGCAGAGAGAGAGAAGGAGAAATCCCCCCCCCCCCACCTCTCAATATGTAATCACATCGAACTCTGCAGATTCACAACAAACATTCACACAGCTGCTTCCTCACATCACATCGTCTTATTTCAGGGTTACAGCTGTCACCACCTCCACATCTCCAAGTTATGTTGGAGTATTATGAATGAATGTTTGTTTGTATGATTGGATGATGTTTGTGTATGTTATGGGACTGTATGTCAGTGAGCGGAGTGGTTAGGAGGTTGGCGAACACGCATGACTGACTTTGTGGAGAAGCCGCTACATTTGTTTCTTTGTGACTGTGTACTTTGTTCTCTCTCTCCAGACATGTACAAACACGCATTTGTTGTCTGCTGTTGTTTTAAGGATGACACACATTCCTGAACTTGTAGCCTCTACACACACACACATGCAAACTCTCACACACACATGCAAACTCTCACTCACTTAACTATACACACATGGGACAACCCTTATATTCTCTCACACACACACAAACAGGTACACATATGTAACTCGCACGCATTTATAAACATACACGGAGACATATACACATGCAAACTCTTACTCTCTCTCTCACACACACACACGCATGCTCCCCAATCGGTATTGCCATAACTGGACACAACAACGAGAGCCCCCTACCCACACCTACCCCGTCACCTTCTCCCCCCGTCTCGGCTACACGTCCCTACAAGACAAAAAATAATAATGGCGATGTCTCTGGCACCGAACCCCAGTCGCTGCTCCATCAACCGCCCCTCGAGTCTCATAGCCTCCCGTCAACATAGAACGATACTCCTCTCTCCGAGACTTGAGCACTGCATATAAGGCTAACACATGAGGTGTAGATGTTGGGTACACGCCAGTACCCCAGAACAAGTCTGGCGCGGGATGGCAAGGGTGGGAGCTGGGGAGCTGGGGAGGGTCGGGGTTAGGATCAAAAGAAACTGTGGTCAGTTGTCCCTTTGTATGAGAGGAAGATGCTTTCCTCGTCTGGACGACAGACGATCTAAACACTTGATGTATAAACAGCATGTTGTGTGTAGTATTGTGATGTTGTTGACCTCAATCCTTCGTGAGATAAAAAAGAAAACAGTTCCTTCGCATCACTATTCCTTCTTCCTTTATGACAAGCTCCACGACGTGGTGGTGGGCAGAGGAAGAACTGGGTTACGAACCAGCACCAGCCACGGAGCGACTGACTGAATGATCAAACATAGTCTATTCTTTCCTCTAGAATCTAGATAAAAGGCTTACTTAAGCAAAACTTTGGTTAGGATCGGCGGGATTGACACAAACAAACATCGTCACACTCCGCTTCATTTCTAAGTTCTTCCCTTTTCTTTCAGAGTCATTGCGCGGAAGGTTATAATCAACGGCACTTGACGAACATGGGGCAGGACAGAGAAAGAGAATAATAAGAAAACAAGTAAACACCAACAACACATCTGATGGAGGTGTTGTGTCACTCCCTCACGAAGCTAACATTCTCCATCCTACGCGGTTGTCTGCCCCTGTTCAGACCTTGTCTAGATCGATCAACAACATCAATGAGGCGGTAATTAAAGGAAATTACAGCGACTCTGCCATTACAAATTACCAACTGGTCTTCTTACTTTTCATTCACCTCGAATGCCGACGGAAGACTACTGTCAGTCCAGACGCGGAAGGAAGAGAAAACGGAATCCTCCATTTGTGAGGTCAAAGGTGACAGCACGTCAATAAATTCTAGAAGGCCCCAGGAGCCACTGTGTTCTGTGATCGCTTCTAAACTTATGGACAAACGTTTGATAGAGTTTGGCGAAGTGTTTTCAGAGCATTTAGTTAGCAACTTTCTCAGACTTGGACAAACGTTTGCCCGAAGTCGTTCAGAAAGCATTTGAGGTGTGGGTCAATGTCTCTGCAATAAAGTGCAAGAATTATAGTTTGTGGGTTCAGATCCCGCTATGATTCCCCCCTTCTTTTAGAATGTGGCAACTGTTTTTCAGCGCTGGGGCGAGCTCACAAAGATTAATACTCAGTTACTCTGTGAATAGCACCGGAAGTCACAGTTACGAAGTGAGAGAAAGTTGTTTCCCCTGGATAAAACGGGGAACTCAAGGAAACGCGTCTTGTTTTCATAGTCCCAATGATATTTTCAGACCCCACCCCTAAGGTATTACTTTACGTTTCTTAATCCCCAGGCCTTTTGTATCGTCGCTTTATAACTCCGACTTCAGGGGTAAAAACATTTGTGAGGTCTGGACACCTTTTTGAAACATCGGAAACAAGACGCTTCTCCTTTCGTTCCCCATGTTGTCCCTAGGTGACGGCTTATCCTCGTTCATAACTCCGGCCCTGGGAGGATAGACTGCGGCTACAAGTCTTTGTTTACTGAACTTTGCTCTCGTAAAAGCATGAATCGAGAGAAAGCGCGCATTGTCAGGAGACACGAGCCGACTATAGAAACTTCATGGAACAAAACTGTTCAACAGTCCTCAGGCCTGAGGTACACGCAGAGATCCCGGATGGGCGAAGTCCAACACGTGACTTGTTTGACACCATGAGCCAGTCTAAAGATTGATGAAGCTTTACTGGACAGAACGTGACTTACAGTGGGTGTACAAACAAATGTGCAACACGATATTACAACTCTGCAAAGTCTGTTAACGGACAGGTGTGACACAGTCATGCATGTATCTTTGAAGTGCACTATCTCCCCTCCCACCTCCCCCCTTTCCGTATGAAGGTGACAGTCTGTGTAAGTCCGTTTGTGAATCCGGGAGTAAACTGCGATCAAACATTGTTTACAGCTGGAGGGCTCGGTACATTCTAGTCCGCCACACCCTCAGCTCTCCACCGGGCGTCACATTCCCCACAAGGCCTGTGGTTTACGGGGAAACGGGACTTCGTGACTTCCAATCACCCTGGAAAACGAAAGTTACAAACTTTTTAAACATTTTTTTTTTAATTGACCAAAAGCACTTGAACACGTCAGTCTGCACTCTATGTTTTACTACCGTCACGTGACACGGTCCGCAGCAGAAGCAATCCCCACAGAGCCGTGAGGCTCCGTAAGAAAAGTTTTGCTCCCAGCAGATGAGATAAATTCACTGGACAGTCATCGATTGACGACAAGACTGACTCTCGTTAGAGGCCCTTCTAATATTTCACTTTTACAATCTCCGGTTCATCTCTCGTGTGTGTCGTGTTGTCAGGGCGGACAACTCTCGAGACAGCACACGTGGGCAGCGCAACTCTCCGCTTTTTGTGAGAGTTGTCTCCCGTTGCTGTCAGAATTATGTCTGCGCGTGTGGGCGGCCCCACCACACGGGAGGAGGAGAGGAAATGTTTCAGTTTACTTGTCTTCTCGGATGACAAAACTGAAGTCCCAGCGGACAGACAGAGCTCAGATCACAGGCTTCTTTGCATGAAGACAATCCAACACACATCAGATGGAGGAACAAAAGCTTTGGAGGTTTCTGTTTTAGTATTATTACAACTTTGTTTACTTTACCTCTTGTGACAAATCTGAAAATGTCAGTTGTAAGGGTAGCAAAACAAAGGCTTCAGATCTTTCATAAGCAAGAAATCTGTGAGAGAGAGAGAGGGTGTGTGTGTGGCGGGGAGAAGTGGTTGTGACAGGGACGGAGAGACAGATAAATACTTATTCATGAGAAGGAAACAGCAGACGTGACATTATTAGCACAAATATGCAAACACACACATAGCCCTAAGGGCAAAAAAAAAAAAAAAATTTAAAAAACCATGGCCCTCTATTTGATACGTTGCGAAATTGTTGGCCTTACCTGTACACGCCCAGCGCCACACCTTACAGGTAAAACCGAGATAAATGCGCACGACCAAACCAAAATGATGAAATAAAAAAAAGATCAAGAGACCTTAGTACACCGTGCAGAAAGCTGCGACTGTTTCTGGTCTCATTATCTTGAAACAAGCGGAGATAACCAAGTCTCCGCTAACACTCTCTTCAATCCGTTGTACGTGACTACGGCATCGAACTGCGACTTTCTTGAGCCACAGATTCCACTTTACAACATGATCATAATACGAAGTCAGTTGTCTATAAACAAGACCCTCAGTCGCTTTTAATTTTTTTTTTTTTTTTGGGGGGTGAATCTCAACTCCTTGCCAAGTGGAGGCTGTAGGAGGGCTTTAAGTAGCCTCCCCTACACACACACACAGAGGATCGGCATGACAATATGAATTGTTTTCTTGACGACAACTGGGTCGCCGACTTGCAATGAGGCTGCCCGCTGGGACCGAAGGCTGTCCCTCCCTTGCGCTCGACGTGAGGACGGAGGTAAAACAAGGTGCGTCACGAGACACTCGCGATGGCTCAGCTGGTACGTGGACAGGAAGCTGGCGGCTTCCTCCTTGACGAGGGCGTGACAGTGTGCATGCGCGGGTTTGAATCTTTGTTTATTAGCACAGCCCTGGCTGTCGGCGTCACCTTGAGTGGACATGATGCAAGGTCGCTGCTATTACGCAGTAGGATCCAGTTTCACTCCAACTTGGACTGATGTTTGGTCCATATTGGTCCAGTCCAAAGAAGCATCTAACTCACTTCACAGTCCGATTATTCGAGAGCTTGAAGGAAAAGGTGACCGCTGACTGTTCAGTTGCAGTGGTGAACGCTTTCCCTCATCCAGGATCTCTCTCTCTTATTTTTCTATCAGAACACCTGAGAGGTGTGTTTTAAAAACTGCCCTCTCTCTCTCTCATGCACAAATGCGCGCGCGCACACCAACACACAAACACACAAGCACGCATGCTCAGAGACTAGCGTTACGTGCATTCCATCCAGCTACAGATCGGCCTGCAAGGATTTACCCAGTTATCGTACCCGACTTAAGTGATGCCACCCAGTGAGGCAGGTACAGAGCAGACCTCCCATGTCGATTGTTGGGTGTGAAACGAAAGCAGATAAAACTGAGACTTCAAGTATCGTTTGCTCACGAGCCAATGGATACCGACCTGACATAGCAGCTACAACTTGTCTCATTATAAATATTTAGTTTCTTTGTCGGCTTTGCATCCCCTAAAATCACAATCTGGACATTTGCCAGATTTGCTGCCATGTTTACCGGCGACATGTGCCCCATGTTTTGTGACACTCACAGGTGACGTGCAACATGTTTTGTTTATGGGTGACTTGTGCCCCCATGTTTTGTCCTCTTATAGGTGACCTGAGCCCCATGTTTTGTTTATGGGAGATGTTCCAATGCGAGCTTTCCCCTTTCGTGTTTTCAGCCGCTATGACCTTTAACCTCTGCGTTGTTGCGAAGGTGACCTCGCGCATCCCTAGGGCACGCGCACGCGCATACCGTCTCGTTCAGTCTGAACTCTAACCCTGACCTTTCGTAGCAACGAATTTGTCATGTCACTTAGGTATGCCCTTCCAAGTCCCACAAGTTAGTTTTGCTGCGTTTCCCCTTCATTCATCGTTGACCTCTTACACCGCTAGATTATGATGATGACTGAGTACTCAGTAGTACCAGAGACACAGCTTGTAACCAGGACAACGTATGAGCTGTACATCACTAAGGTCGCACTGGGTGGAGTACCAGAGAGGTCATCAGTGTGAGAAACAGTAACCTAGGGAGGAGGTGGCGGAGAGAGATCAAGTCCCAATTACACAGCCAGTCACAGGTATTCAGTTACAGCTGAGGCATACCTGCTTTGCGAATTTAACCTCCTGAAAAAGGAACTGAACATGTAGAGGAAATGGACACAACCACTAACACACACACACAAACACACATCTGAACATCAGCGAGGGCGAGTATTGAATGTCATGCCACACTAGCCTTGTTAGCAACATTCTATTACACGGAGTTTCAGCATGACGCCATTAATATCTTGTATCATCGTAGTCGCAAACTCCAAACTATGCGGTCAGCATGCCATTCTATGTTTTTTCTGATGTTCTTTTACTTATCTCCACCCTCCAGTATCTAGAACCATTAAAACTAAAGAAAAAGACCACCAGGTGGCTAGGTCAGAGAACAGCTGGTGTGGACTATCAAGATGGAGTCTTGTGCAGTTGTGATTGCTGGCAAAGCGCTGACAGCCCTCTGTGACGTAGAAGATCTGTACAACAGAATTTATTCCTGGCTCCACCTGGAGACGATGTAGTCCAGAGACGGTTACAAAGCGTGCTTAGTCACAACGCGAATGAAGCCTGTTTGGAGAAATAGTGACGTCAGCGACTTCAAAATGGCGTTGATGTAACTAATAACAAATCGTGTGCATGGAAGACATGACGTCATAAGTGTATTTATAAACTCCTGTGCTGAACCAACGTCTTGCCTGGCGCCAGTGAAAGCACACAAAGAGTGGAGGAGCAAGTACCTGCGACTCCAGCTTGTGTATTGTTTAGTCAGCTGATCGCCAGCTTGTCCTACAGCGTGAAGACAATACAACACGTGTACAGGTCATGGATGGCATGAGTCAGACTTACGGCACACTCCCAATGAGAAGTCGCTCGACAGCCGAGAGAGGACCGAGTCTATAGAAAAACATTCTCACTGTGTGTGTGTGGGCCTGGCTTTTGACACGAACCTCCATTCTCCGAACCT
This sequence comes from Pomacea maculata, assembly GCA_004794325.1. NCBI lineage: Eukaryota > Metazoa > Mollusca > Gastropoda > Architaenioglossa > Ampullariidae > Pomacea > Pomacea maculata. The sequence goes on along the minus strand of SRHC01003542.1, from coordinate 658,219 downwards.
CCATTCCTGAAGTCTGTGATGGTTTTATCTGTTATCTGAAAAGCTCAAACGGCAATGCAGCGACTTGTGACCCTGCTGTGACGACCCCTGACCCCTAATAAACATGCCTGTGAATTTTTCACGTGAGAAAAGATAGGGAAAGGCCAGGCTTCAAGAATCTTTGGGACTGGAAGGATCTGCACAATACAAGTCTACTGATAGTTATGTTTACCAAGGGGCGAAACGTCCTGCCCGCGCTTGCAACACCAGGTCGTCCTTTCTGCTGACTACAGCCATCCACTGACCCCGGTTTTGACCTCTTCCTTTCCCAACAACCACTTGTCGCTTGTGATTTGTCGCATTTGACGTCAGAGTTTGAAAAAGCAGATAAATAACGGTATTGTCCAGAATTCTGACCTGGACAAACCCAATCAAGTCGGATTCACCCTCCACCCTATCCTTTGATTCGTCACTCTTGCCTGCCACAAAGGCCTGGCCACCTCTCAACCCACCGGCTGGTCAACGAAATCAAGAACTTCAGACACTGACCAAACAAACCGACTCTTCACGCCCTCTCAAACTGGAAATTCTCGAAGCCAGCGCTCACACTCGAGTCCTACTGTCAACACCGTGGAAACTCGACATCACGACAACGCCAAGTGTACCCATGGCGTTAAATGAATAACAGTTGTCTCGCCTGAGCCCCAGCACGGACTCTTCAAATGAAAAGAGGCAAAAATCAGCGCACAATTAATTTTTTTTTCGAAAACGCCATTGTCGGTCTGTTCTACTCAGGTCTGTGGCGTGAGTGATGTTTATACTCCTGTCCAGAATTTGCGAGATGATGACAAAGAGGAACATTCCAGTCATGTTTTCAGTTTTGCTGCTGATACAGATATTTTTGTGACTGCTTGATCAGTGGAATAGTTGACACTAGCAGACACTAACTCAGGGGTCACTTAACATGGCGGGCAATTTGAGTTCCTATACTTTTCTCGGCCTGAGAGTCACCTACATTTACAGGTCTTTCTCAGATCCTCCCACACGACACTGGAATAGCACCTAACAGTTCATCTGGACAAGAAGGATGTGTGTGTCGCTGACGAGACCAGACCTCACGAAATCTCAGCTTTCACGAGAAGCAGCGAGAATTAACGCACTCCATATTGCATCTGTCACGTGTTCTTTACGAAGTATCATGCCTGACACCTTGCGTGAAAGTCAGCAAGGATGGCGACAGTTACATTAAGCAGAGTGCAATAACATTCAGAGGGTGGAAGACTACCCACATGTGTCACGTGACACGTAACCTCGCAAAAGCCACAGCCTTCTCCACCCCACACACAATTTTAGCGAACGTACGAGATCAGAGAAGACGCTGCTATACTCAGTGGAACCTGGTAAAAGTAAACCACTCCATAATTCAATGATTTTAGGGCCACATAAGAGGTAAACATCATAAAAGAACAAAACAAACAAAAGAAAGGAAGGTATAAAAAAAAAGGTCTCGAGACACAAAAGAGGTAAATCCCTTCAAAAAGCTGGCGGGTCACCTGGATAGGCTACCATTAGGACCCTTGGTTCTTCAGGTTTGTCTGACTAGTGACGGAGTGAGTGTAAAAACAGACCTAGGAGTAGTGTTTTGTCGACAGGAGGGAGGAATGTGACACGAAATCCGAATAATACACTCGATCCCCCTCCTTCTCTCATTCACTGACACCGTAATTTGAGCTTTCTCTCTTTCACACACACACACACCTTGTATTCATCTACCTAGTTTCTATGCAATATGTTTGACCTTTGGCTCTATACCTTTAACCTTAGAATCAGAATGTCGCGTGCATACCCCACAACACGGACAATGTGCCACACTGCCTTCTGTCTAACCCCGGGACTAGGATAGAGCAAACGTTGCACCACTCTTAGTAAAAAAAAAAATTGTATAAATAACCGTCAGCTTAAACTCTGCCAAACCTTAGTCAAACGTTCGTCCAATGTTGTCGGGGCCTTAACATCGGCCATTAACAGAGCAGTGAGTCTGTTTAAAAGCCAGTACTCTTCTGCTGCCTGGTACTTGTTCTCGTCTAAAAGACAAAGTGCTTCCACCCGACGAGGGCGATACTAGGAGAGATAAAAAGGTGAAAAGGTTTGTTTTGACACAACCCTACACAAGTTAAAGGGTGCCACACTCTGTGAGGATGTCCCAACCGATGACACTTCTGATTCGGTAGTCGACAGCCGAGCAGCAGACCATTATCCCGCCTTGGTACGTCGTGCCACTCTAACTGACACATTCCATGGTATCGGTAACCGCGATCTTTAGCAACACCTAGGTGTCAGGTGAGAGTAGGGTCGCTTACTTCTCTCGCACTCACAACACGCTTGTAAACATCTCCCGCATATGCTTTTGTGGGCAGCAAACAATAAACCTTTCTCATCCACAAACACCTTCCCGGAAAACATCGAGCAGTTGTCAGCAGTGCCAAGAGGTTAGCACCGGCTCCAAAAAGTCTCTCTACTGTGTAGATTGTAGAACATCAGTACCTGCTTCAGTAAGTCTGGTCGGGTAACTCCATCGCCTTTTGCTGTCTTGTAATTACCCGGGTATGGAAGGAGACGTTTCCAGGGTATGTACCTCAACTGACATCGCATCAGAGAACAGCGCCAAGACAAAGTCCAACATCTTCGCTGAAATGTGGAAGATGGGGTATTGGGGGTAGAGTGTAAACACTTTACACCTACTTATCTGCCCTTTGAACCCAATGTTTGCTAGCAGACATGTGTCTTGTCTGAGAGTTGAATTGTTAAGCCCAGTATTTTATTGTTGAACACATCGAAGTCAACGCTAGAACAACCAGGTTACAAAAGATCAGACAGCCAAAGTGAGGCTCCTGGGTAACGCGGAAGTGAAGCCAAAGTGATGGAGGACAAACAATTGTGTTGCTAAGACACCAAGGTCAGGAAAACATCTCGGTCATTAAGAAAGAGGTCAAGGTAATGTTTACACGATCGACAGAACTCCGAACAATCAAAAAAACTGTTATGTCGAACCTAAAAGTATTATGCGTTATAAGTCTTTTACATAAAGTTTCCAAGTTCGCGATTAAATAATGCCAACGATACCCAGACATCCAGGTTCCATTAAACGATGAGGACTTGAAGGTTATACTGCACGGATCGTCTCCCAACTTGAAAATGGGTAAGCATGTCATTACTTCCCTCGCCTCCCTTGTAGTAGGTGGTAATCATATTTTCTTTAGTAGATGGCAATCATATTTTTCTAAAACGTCGCAGAAATGACGGCTTTAGTTTCTTTGAGATCTGATTTTTTAAAGATTAGGATTCCTGATGTTTACATCTTTGTATTTTTCAAACTGAAAAAAGTAATATCAGTCTTGTAATAAACCTTAATGAACTACATTTCTGTTGTGTTCGTGGGTTGGCTTTTAAAGGAGTCACTGATGACCACCGCAGTGATACTTCAAGCCAGGTGCTAGATATTCAGCTAACAAAAGCTAAACAAAACATCAACAACCCATTTAAAACTACATTTTGCACCAATGCTATTTCAGTTTCTCCGCTTGCCATAAAAAGAAGACGTTTTCTGGAGGAACATGTACACTTACTGACATGACACACATCATCTACAAACGACAGATCATTCACTCAGCTGAACGCAACCCGGCACTCGATGCACTGAACGTAGCCTCACCGAGTTCATCATGAGATCGAACTGCCGACCTTCCACTCAGACTGGACACGTCACTCACTCCCAGTCGCCATGCCAGCCACCCGGTAACTCTTGCCTCGCGTCAGTCGCTGCAACATCGGCTTTCTTCTAACGTGCATCCCATCGCTCCCACCCGCCCACCCGTGTCCGCCAAACATTGTTGTTGGGACACAAGACAACAACTCTGCTCCCCCGTCCCCCTCCCTTCCCTCCCCCCAACATCACCACCCTCACCTGTAACGCAGGTATTTTCTCTGCTCTTTGCCGACTAGAATCTCAGGACAATAAAACGAAAGACGGTAGTGGCAGTATCTCAATTGACATACCTGGCAGGTGTCCAGGTGAGAGCGTCAGTCCTCAAGCCCTGGCTAATGCACAAAACATTGATCTCACCTCCCCTTCCTCCCTTCCTCCCACCACCATCCACTCATCCCCCCTACACTCACTCTACTGCTGGTCGATCGGAATATGGCGAAGACGTTTACAGACTGGAGTGTAACACGGAAAACTGAGGAGGAAAATCGTGACTGGGGCAGGGACGGGTGGGATGGGGTGAAGGGTGGGTGAGTATGGAACTAGCGTCACGTTTCGGTGTGTCACTGCCAAGACTTCAGTTACAGGTCAAGGGTCATTGTTATCTCTTTTGCAGCAGCAAGTGGAACAGGGGTCACGTAAGGCCATCACCTGAATGTGTGTGGTAATCTTGATTGCCTCATCAACAGAGTTAATACATTAAGTCTATTTTACATTCTTTTAGAAAAAAAAACCCAACCCACATATCTGTTCGTCTGCTGGCAGAAGTAGTCTGGGGAGGAGAGAGGTAAAGTATCTGTCACACTGTCAAGTGCAGCCCTGACATTTTCAGCAGCACTTGAAACGTGTCGCAGCAGCACTCGTAGCACCACTGCAGACAAGGGTGATAGTTCCACGCAATCATCAGCTAGAATAGTTCAAAAGTAAAACAACACCTGTTTACCTGTGAGTCGACATCGAGAAGTTCCGCCTGAACGCTCCCGCTCGTCTCTTTACAGCGTTGACGTCCACAAACCAACAGTAAATCCGTCAAAACGAAAAAAGGTTTCCAAAGGTGGGAAAAGACACCAAAACTTCAGATCCGCCGATTCAACAACGACGACGACTGCGCATATGACGCACGGACGGGGCCAAGTGTGTAGCACCTGGGTCTCCGCTGTCTGTTCACCTACACACCTGGGCCAGGTGTGGCTGCAGTGGCGTGAGCGACAACCGCGTCTCCACGCGGCACATCTGCACCCAGAAGTACGCAGTAAGCTAGCTACCCGCTTCGTTCAAACACCCGGCAGCGATGGTGAAGGAACGCGAGCCTTGACGGGTAGGGAGCTACCCGGCACAGGTAGAATGTCAAGGTAAAGAGAGAGACGGGTGGAGGTGGAGTGTGTACTCGTGTCTGGTCTGCAACACCGGTGCAGCAATTACGTTGTGGCTGTCGTAGCCCAGTGTCCACTAGGTGTGTGGTTTATTTTATTAGCTCTGTCTCTCTCTCTCACAGCACACAGGAGAATAAAAAAAAAAAGATGTCGGCCACTAGGGCCGCCAAAGGTAGAGACAGTATTTACCCAGAGAAGGCCGCTGGAGGTGAGGGGACAGGTAACAGCTAACTGCGCTTGTTCTTGTCGGGACTACGCCGCGTGCCAGGTAGCACAGCGCCACATGCCGTCATTGTGCTGCTTTCTAATGATCCGTGCACGACATACCACGTGACCCAGGTAGACGCCATTCAACTTGGACACCGCTGATCTCTACCGTCTGGTGTTTTAACGCCAACCTGCTATACACGACTGGCATGTACACTGGTCTGTGAACACCTCATAGTGTGGAATAGTGGATGTTATAGACAGTAGACTCATCATCCTTGACAACAGTTGATGACGTCAGAATGGTACTTCTCACTTCCCAGATAGTATGTAAATCACGAATGATTAAAAAGCAGGAAAGAGGGTGGTTCATTTTTGAGAGGAGGAAACACGGTTTGAATACACAGGTGAACTCAGTGCGCGGTCTGGTTGCAGGAACAGAACAGAGGAACCTCGAGAGGCAGGAATCTGGAACCGGTTCGTCCAGTGTACGTCACACGCACCTTCCTCCTTCCCTCGCCACCCTGCACGTGCGTGGAGCAGGTGAGTTGGTCTCCCCTTCCCCTACCCCAAGGCTGACACGTGAAGGAAGATAGCTGGAGGTAGCTGGAACTCAGATGATGATGGAACCCTTCAGGTGTTTACATAAGGTACACACACACATACAGACAGACAACACAAACACCAATCGATCAATGAATGAAACAACCTGCGGAAATCAAGCGATATGATCTTGCCAATCTCCATGGTTGTATGTAAATATGGACCTGAATAATTACAGGTAAAAAATTATTTTTAGTTCTTGCCCAAACCGCTACCTGCCCAGACCAAGAGGAAACAAATAAAGTTTTCTGGAAATCTTCGGATAGCCTCCCTTTGCTCTTATTCTGCGTCACTGATTGTTGTTACACGTGCGGTCACTTCCTCAATAAGTGTGTATTATTAAACTATACACATCTACCCCACCCACCTACACACATCATCATCCTCCTCATCGTCAATATCCTTATTCCCTCCCCTCATCATCAACATTATTATTTACAAATCCACCGACAGAAGTTCAACTTATCATCTTTCCATTTTTGGAACGCCACATAATAGAACATGGAACACTTTTTTTCTCTCTTCAAATTCTTGTTCCTTGAACATAATATCTGTACGTCACATACATGAACTTGATGCACAAATTCAAAAATGTCCACTTCCGGCATAAATGGGTTAATCTGGGATAAAAGCAGGAACATCAACGTTTTTATGATATTAAATCTCACGTTAACGACACAGCTAGCGAGATTTGGGCATAATGGCAACCAGCGCTGAAGAGTTCATTAACATTATCTGCGATCATAAACTTTTACTGCCCCATGAAAGCAAATTAATCGACAGAACCTCCCCCTCCCTTTGTCCCCCTCTGTTCTCTGCTCTCCTTGCTCAGTGTTTTTAACCTATACAAAGGTAAACTCCAAGATGGCGAAACTAGCGTCAAAGATAAATAAACTTTATAGCACTCATCTATGCATGGCCAGACTGGACCTGGGTCAGGATGCCTCAGGAGGATGCTGGGAAGGATGAGGGCAAAGCTGGGGAGTCTGCTGTCGGAAAAACCGTTATTCCTTTTGGCGTCGTGTAATCAAGCCATGTTTTACTGGCCCGCCACCGGCCACAGCTCCACGTAATCGTGCAAAAACTCCACCACGTGAAGGACGTTAACAACTACTGCCCAGTCCCTCGATATGGCCGCAGCAAGCTTCGATCCCCAATCATACTTTACTGCCCGCTCCTGAGAGGCAGCTTAGCACAAAAATATTAAATAAATAAAAATAAATTAAAAAAAATAAATCCGGAAGTTGCAACTTAAATAAACGATTTCTTCCATTAAAGTAGTAACAAAAGTGTCAAAAGCCTGTTCATGCTCAGCGAAAGAAAAAAAAAATGATAGAAATAGCCAATTACGTCATGATGAGCCAATCAACGCAAGCGACTGCAGCGTGCAGTGCAGGAGGCAGGAGAATGAAGAAGAGGGGAGACTGGATGTTTGCACAACCAGACCGCGAGAGAGGCGGAAGATAACAGTTAAAAGACACCCAACGATGGGATTGTATTACTAAAGGCTGTCAGGTCAGTTTGGGTCAAGATCTTCGTACCTGTGTCAAAGCACCAATTAACTTTTGATCTCTAATTATTCTAATGTCTACATAAGGTGGAAAATGTTAAATAAAAAGGTAATATATAATTACTGCAAAACAAAGAAAATAAAAAATATTATCTTTTACTAGAAAAAAGCTTGTAAGACTTTGCAGGGCTTCCGCTAAGGCTAAATTCTTTGGGGACCCCTTCTTCAGATTTTTAAGGGGTCCCTGTTCTTCGCCCAAATTTGAAGGGGTCCCCTGGGACCCCATTGACGAAAATTGAAGGGGTCCTCCGAACTTTTAATGCGTACTGTACGCAATTTTTGGGGTAAGCAGAAGCCCTGCTTTGTATTATTTACGGCGGGGGAGAAAAAAATCCATGCACGGTGTTTCGTTTGCAGAACATCACTGAAAAAGTGTCCTAACCACAGGTTGTAATAAGACTTATACTTAAAATACGCAAAATACATACACACAACGCTTGATGATGATGACGATGAGGATGAAGAAATTTATAGATGAATCTAAGAGGCACAAGTTCAGAGGTATGTCCCTGAGAGAGTTATAAAAAAGATGGCAGACTAAGAATTATTTTTCCCTTACCCCGCTCACTCGGCCATTAGAGAGAAACTGATTTTCTTATACATGACGTCTTTTTCTGCTTCAAGTGACGTGGAAGAAATGACGCACACATGACGTCAGACACAAGACACGATTCATACACGAAACTATACGAGACCTATCACAACTCATTACACAGGTGCTGCTCAAAATAATCCGCAAATTGTCGTCTCCTCTCTCGAATCCCCGACATTTGCAATAATAATTATTATTATTATTTATTACTATTATTATTTGTAATGCGCCACGACCAAGGCAGATCGCACTCACTGCGCAGACCAGACATTATGGACGACTACAGCCTGAAGTTCATTTCTTCTGAAACGACCTTTCACAGAGAAGACCGATTCGCATCCAGCCCAGGGTCCCATAATGATCTTGTCATGCCGGCTAATGTCCTCTCCATACATCTGCCAGACGTTCCTGTGATCTGCTGGGCTGACTGTCTCTCCCCCTACTCCCCAGCAACCTATCTTGGCATTATCCTGGCCAATTGTTGGCTTTACTCGGGTCAAGGGGTTGTCGCCGTGTTTTAGTGAGGTCACTGCGTAGGATTGTCGGTAGATGACCTGTTGGTTGCGTGGTTCACTTCAGTAAACCGTTATCACTCGTAGAGCACGTGTTCTGACGTCACTGTGGTGGTCCTCTTGAGTAAGCGGACATTTATTGTGGATTTGGATCTCATGTGCTGATGTCGATGTGTCGAGGTTAAAACACATTGAGGTGAGAGACCCTGGGTTCAGAGTTCGTCTGGGGTCACTCCCTACTGTTCTCTTTTTTTAATTGCTGAGTGAAAAAATATCGTCAGTTCAATCACTTCAAAAATACAGTCCACAAATGGAAACTGGTGATAGTGTGTGTGTGTGAATGCAGACATGCAGTTGGCAAATATAAACAGACGAAAATGCAGGTGATATTGCAGGGGCAAGCCACAGTTCAGTTCTCATGCGCCGTGCATAGAATAAAACCAAACAGACAACAGCTGCTCAGGGCCGCGGCCTCAAACAGTCCACTTCTCACGCTGCTCAAACCTTAAAGGCTCACCCCAGTGCAAAATTATGTTCAAAGAAGTGAGCGGTTTATTTATTACAGGAGAGTATTCCCCCAGTCTTAATTTGGTTAGCTAGATGTGCAGAAGTATATCAACATGACATTTTTCTTTGGGTTTTAGAAAAAAGCCAAAGAGAAATAATTTTCCATGACGTCATCATGATTAGCATGTACTAGAGGTTTTGTTATTGTATACGTGGTTGAGTGGTGTCATCATGTAGATATTAAGACAACCAGCCTGTACTCCCACCCAAAAAAAAACGAAACCAAAAAAACTTACGAAACTCAGTTCTGAAGAAGATTTATGACACATCAATCATTTCTTTATTACCTTGTCAAAACTTTCAGATTAATTTGACTCGGGTTGGCCTTTAAGCAATCGATGGCAGCGCCTTCCTGCCAATTTTTGCGATGGAGTGGTAGAACTTATTTTTTAAAGTGCCGGTATCTTTTTCAACAAGTTGTATTTGGACATAGAAGTCACGAAATAGAAATGTCAGCTTGTCCTCCCGAAGGAAATATTTTTAAGCTTTCTTAACAAATTTAAAAGATTGAATCCATGGACGTAAACATCCATGTGGAAAGTACAAAATGTGCATACACACATATATATATATAAATTCACGTGCGTGAGTGCGTAACCTTGTGTGTAAGCGTAGATAAACCTAAAAGAGTAAAAACAATCTCTAGCAATATAAACAAGTAGTAATATTATATATATCATTATTATCTAGTTCTTCAAATATTATATACCTATTGGTTCCTCGTTAGATTAAAGTACTTATTCTTCACACTATAATACTTTGTTCTCATTTCTATCGAATTTTCGAAATTACAAAAGAAGCAGGTTTCCACTGGTGACCATTGGTAGAGGACAAAATAAGATGAAAACTAAGTCAACAACTGCTGTTAATCAGAAAATATACTGAGACTAATGTAAAGGATTGTTGTAAAACATGAAATTTAAAAATAATTAAAGGATTTTCAATAATTTAATATATAAGAATTTTTAATCCACAAGAAAGCAGACAAAACAACAAGCAAAAGAGTTGTTAAACCCCGATCTTCATCCAAATCATTGGTACACCTCCTGGGGGTCAAAAGTCAGAAGGCGTGAGCAGTATTGTACATGATTAGCTCAGTGTAAATCTCTCCATCAACTACTTTCCCCCTTTAACCAGTTAGTCAGGCAGCAGATGACATGTTTTCTATGTTTTAAACAAACAGTGTGAGCAATGTAACCCTTCATGTCACCTTGACCTTTTCGCCAGTCTCCCTGATGCGGTCTGACACGGGGAAGGGAATTAGGAGGAAGGCGCTGACAAAATTGATTTGGGGTCCAGACGGCGCTGTAGTCACTCACGCCTCCCTTGCCCGACTGACCACTGCACTGCGTTGCACCCTGTCCTCCCCCCAGTCAAGGGACGCCACTCTGTCAGCTTCCTCTGGCTGCTAAATTTGCCTCGGAAAATCTCACATTTACGAAGTCATTTGATGGAACTGACTTCGAAAAACCTCTTCTAAAAACAAACCACTAATATGTGTACATCCTTTTCGAAATTAGAAGAACATATTGTCCCTCAATCCTTGAGAAAGTTCCCATCCCCCATACTCGCCTCTCGCCCAACATTTGTGTTGGAGGATTGCTGGTGAGACAATTAGTCGGAACTGTATATTGGTCACATCGTCATCTGGAAAAGGAAAGTCTGTAAGTCTCGTGCCAGTCTCGCCAGCAGAAACTTCTCGCGGGAACATAGCAGGAAAAAAGGTCAAAGATCAGAGCCAACACTGTGTTTCTCTGAACTGATGTGACGGACATTTAGCCATTGTCATCATCTCTCAGTTTATTTGTCGTCTTGCTTAACCTTGGTGCTAGCGGGGATGAAGGGCATCAAGAACATGTTCAATTTTAAAAGCTCCGTAAGCACAGAAAAGATGAACCACTACATTAATTGTTTTCACATGGATTGGCTTCTGCAACCCAGTGAATAGACTCTGAGAGTAGAACTAGGTATGATAGCCCATGACAGTCAAAGTGCGAGTGGTGGTCCGGGACTGTAAAATTGTGTGACAGCAGATGACAGTCAAAGGAAAAATACAACAGTCCCTATATTGAAATACAACAGTCCCATTATTTTAATACAAGTCCCTGTATCAACGCATGTCCATTTCTTTCTATACAACAGTCTCTGTATTTACAAAGCATTGTCCTTTATTTCAACCTTACTATAAGCTCTCGCCCGCGACACCTGTTCGCTCATATTTTCCCTGACTGATCCTGTTCCTGGGCCAAACGGTCATTCATTATAAACACAGAGATACATGTGTGGACATCACACTGAGTACAGCCTAATCTTAGTGATGACAGTCAGACATCAACCACCAGCTGACCTGCGCACGAAGCGTTGATGGTTCTCACCGGATTCTTAAAGGAAAAGGCAAGTGAACAGGAAGTGTGGCTACAATGGTACTGACATTTTAAATCATTTACGCTCCAAATATTTTGCTTAAAGCAATCTCTACTTATAATGGAGTGCAAAACACAGCTCGAGACCAGAACAAGGAGAGCACGTTTTGCGATGTCATCGGCTGCAAGTGATAACTTTCATTTTCTTAAATTGGGTCGTCGAAACACTGGCATCATGAACCTGGGAATCGTAATTTCGAACTCAGGTAGGGCAAGAAAAAACGAGTGAAGCGTACAGAACTGACCTTTCAGAGAAAGTCTTTCTTCTACATCGCGAATCAGGGTTAGTTTGTTTGTTTGTTGGTTGGTTTTTTTGTTTTGTTTTGTTTTTGTTTATTTTTCTTTTCGCTAAAGAGTAGGAAACACGGCGACCCCTAAGATATGGCTCGCAGCGGATTTTTTTAAAAGACGATTGTGAATGAAACACGAAAGTTTGAGTGACAGCGATTCAAAGGGTAATAAAAATATTTTTTAAATACAAATTTTCATTTGACTCGCCTTCTCCTTTAAAGCAATCTAGCCCACTACATGGAGCTATAACTGAGTGTCAAGTGTAATGACTGGACATGTCATTTCCTTTCGATTCTTACTCCGTCAAGCAAAGCAAACTTGTCCATAATGTAGATAGAGAACAAAGTCTTTGAAACCCACAGTTGCTAGAAAAACACATCCCCAGGAGCAGGATTGCACTACAAAGGGCAAGTCACTGCACACAGATGTCCCCAGAGTGCGACAGTTACACGAAAGATTCTGCGAAGCGAAAGAAGAGAGAAAAGAAGGACTCACGCAAGCATCAATCATTTCCCGTGCACGGCCATGGAGGTCGGGCAACCAGTCATCTGTAGTTGTCTTGGCGCCAACAGAAACTAGTCCGGCCGGGGGGACTCGTTCGGCGGCATGTCACTACTCGCCCTCCGCAAGACAGCGCCAGGGACGCCGGCCAGAAGACCGTCCGGCCAGCGTCACGTGACAAGGGAAAAAAGACACGGGACTTCGATAGTGTCGCCATTGTTGGCCGGTAAACCAGTTGTCTTCGTGAACTAACATCACGGTCGTAAGCTGTTATAACCATTAATTTTTATACCTTAATATTGTAAATAATCAAATATTGACTTTAGCGTTGATTTTACTGGAGAAAAAAAAAGCTTCGTCAAGAAGTTGACAATGATGTAATGGAGACCAACACCTGAAGGTTTGATCAAACACACAGTTAAAGAAAGGCAAGTGTACTGAGACCAGTCCCTCTAATTCCAAAGGACGTATGGGACTAGCAAGTCATTTATCTGGAACTTGTAATTTCTAGTCTTTAACTGTAAGTAACCCTTACAACGAGCAAAACGTAAAAAAAAAAATACAAACGTCTCTCGTAGCTAGTAACCTCTGACCTCCGAAAGGTTAACGACGGGCGCCTACTCGCAGGACATTGGGTGCCGTTTGGTTTTACTTGTTTGTTTTTGTTGTTGATTTGTTTTTGTTTTGTTGTTGTTTGTTTTTTTGTTTTGTTTTGTTTTTGTTTTTTTTTGGGAGATATTGTTGTCTGCTGCGTCTGAAAGACGTTTATACTCACTGCAGCTGCGATTCAAGGGCCTCTATTTCTGTTTCGTCAACCTCCATCTCCCGTCTTGCTGTGGTGCCAGAGTTCAACAAGTTCAGCCAGTTGTGTGTGCAAGTGCAGGTTCTGTCGTACACTTTACTAGTCTCCTCCCTCAAACACCCAGAAGAGCAGCACCCAGCAGTCGGCATACAATGAACACCCAAGAGCTGGACGATTGTCATAGAAGAGCGTGGACAATAAATGTGAAGGACCGAACTCTCAAGATTTTATTTCTGTCGCAGCTTAACAACAACCGAATGTAAGTAAAGGTGGCAGTGAGCCTACAGTAACATGTCTAAGATATAAATCTCGTTTTCTAAACATATTCCACGACCACTCAGTTGTGCAATGGCGGCGACTTCTCATGTAAGTCTGCTACAGACATAGTTAAAGCCACATTAATCCTCGTTAAACACGTTGGTTAAAGGTTACTGGTCGAACAATATCTTTGCCAACAGGTTCTTATTTAGCTTAACGGGATGTCCCTTTGTAAAAAAAATTAAGTTGAGCCGCGCGACTCTTTATGGGATTAAATGGCTCAGGAAGTGAAAATGCTGGATCACAAATGTAACCAGATCACAAGTTTTTTCTCCCTATCGTTGAAGTGATTTACGAGCCGAATGTGAACTGTGCTTGTGAACTAGGATCTTCAAAGGATCTCAAGCTTGAGATGGACATTTGTCTGGAAGTCGCATAACCTGACTTACTGCCAGTTGCCAGAGATGAAGCCAAGACTAACGAATCCCACAGCCACCTCCTCCACTACCCGACCCCCGCCCTGTGCTGATGTAGGACTGAGACCTGGTAAACATGCGAACCTTCTAGTCTCTCAGTTGTTCGCTGGTCTGGAAACTTCTACAAACAGCCGCAATCCGTCTGTGTGTGCGTTCGTCTGTCTGTCCGTGCACCGACCACCATCACTACCTGTTCCCCGTTCAATTTTTTAAAACTAAAAATTTGTAATCGCTGTGTCAGCTTTAAAAACCAAGGAGGTAAAAGTTTCAGAACTTGTTTTATCTTTCAAAACAATCCTGTAAACACGACACAACATGTCCAGGGTGTGGAGGTGAGGATCCGTTACATGTTGTGGCTGCGAAGAAGCCTGGAGTGAGACTGAGATCGCATATTTTGGCATCTTCGTGCACGCTGACTACTGACTTCTTTATTTATTCTAGAATTCAACATTTAAGTGCGCATCCGTGGGGAGGAGGGTAAGGTTCAACCTGTCAGTCAAGGTTTTCATCTTCCCTCATAAGTAACATGACAATCTGTTCACGAGGATGTGAAATGAGAACGATCAGGATCGAGGGGATGCTTCATGATGCATGAAATTGTTCTCTTAAAAAGATCTGAGACGTTTCCGACTTCTGCAACTCTGTGATGAGAAAATAAAAATTATCTTTAACTTGGAGAAATGATTTAAGAAAAGGATTTAACGTCTCCCACCTGCTTGTTGTAGAATTGGTTCCTGTTTGCTTCGCTTTCCACATTTTTATTTATTTCTCATACTTCGGTTTGTGTATGAATGTTTGTGCTATTCTGAGGAACATCAAATGACAAGACCAGTCTGGTTAGTTTTTCTTTTATCGTCTACACCCTGCTATAACTTTGTTCCTTCTCTCTCTGTATCTTTTTCTGTATCTCTTCCCCTATGCTTTCGTTCTCTCTCAGGACGCACAGACAGAATAAATGATGAGAAATACAACCCAAAGAGGTATGGTATATAACAGACAAGAGACAGGATACAAAAGGACAGGAAACAGGCTGGACACAGGGACAGCATCCAGAAAGTCAGGACAAGAAGACAGGACGAGACGCGTAGAGAGTGCAAGGAGACGGGACTTGACAGATGAACCACTCTCAGCGTGGACAACTCTGTCGTCAGGTATTACCTGAGCTTAAAATAATCCTGGCCACGACAGTCCCAGGGGCTGGCAGAAAGCGGAAGGCAGCCAGGGGGCGCTTAAGTAGATCACCGGCGTCGGTGACTCGTGTTTGTCCTCAGCTACATCCGGGGACCGCGCGACCTTCGCCATGTCGACCCCAGAGAGCCAGGTGAAAAGTTCCCGAAATACCGCAAGCCTCGTTCTGAATACTGACTTTGACATTGCGTCTGCATTGCTTGAATGAAGTTTTCTTCCTTGCAGAAACAGTGAATGGGATGTTGCAAGGTGGGCAATGTGATGCTGCGAGACTGTGAGACTACGACAATGTGTTCATGTGACAGAAGTGAAATGTGGTATGTACAATGCGATGTCTATTATTATGTACAAGTGAATGTACTTTATAACCCTGACTATTACAAAATACGAAATATTTAACAATTTATTCTAGTAAATTTCAGAAGAAAGCGAACATGGGTCAACAGATTCCCGCCCTCCGCCAGGTAAAACGGCATTCCGCTCATCTTGCATCTCTCACTCATTCTCTTTCTCTCTCACACTTCATTACTCTTTCTCAAATGTCTGGTCAACGAAACAACCCCCGACCTTCTAATTAGGGGTCTGTGAACTCAGTGAACGGCGACATTACAAAATTCATGCAGCCTGGCAAAAGTCTGCGAGACTCCACCGTCAGTCCCTAGACCACGTGACAGACGGGTCCCTGGACTCGATGCCCCTCGCAACTAATCTCTCCATAAGCTAACTGGTAAAAAAAAAACTTCCTACCGTATATTTATGTTCAGAAAAACATCCCCAAGCCATTAACTTCTAGCATGACGGAAAGCCCCAAAACAATTCCAGTATTCATCTACCCGAGAAAAAGTTCCCCAGACACGAGGCAAGGGTACAAAGTTCACAGACAGTCGTCCCGTCCTGGAATTGATTTCATTTTTCTCATCAACCTTACAACGAAAGGATGTTAAGCGCGGACTTATTGTCCTGTGATGCCGTTGGACAGGACTGTTGCAGCAGTTAGGCCGTCTGGCGAGCTGCTAAATAGCGGGGTGGGTAGTGACCTCCACCCTGCACTCCAGCCACGACAGCGCCCTCTCTCGGCTCCACCAGCAGCTGTCCGCAAAAACCTGATTTATCATGGGAGGTTCATGCAGAAGGACGGGTCGGCTAGGTTTATCTTTCCACATAACCATGTAGACATGGCCAACGAATTAAAGTCACTGCCATTGCAGCTTCCGGGGTATAGGTCATTGATTAGTCGGTTAAGTTTATGTAAGTGCTTCTAAAAGCAAATTTCTTCTTTTTTAGTTTTATTGTTCACCACTTCATTTTGCCGTGCAGTCATATTGTGAGGCTGGTAACATCAATGAAACCAGTGGTTCCTCTCAGTTTCTTTCTTGTCTCCACCATAGACAAAAGAAAGGTTATCGTCCTTGATCACGCTACGTCACTACAGGTTATATCCCGGATGTATACAGGTGGACTGCTGTCTGTCTCCCGAGACCAACGTTCAGCCTCTTGCGAAGTTCTCCGCTGTTAGTCTCGGCGAGCCTAAACAATGAATGTGACTAAACCGGAAGCTTTGAACACACCAGCCTCGTTTTAGTAGTTAGCTGGAAAAAAAATCGTCTGCCAGCAGTCCAGTAAGGCAAGTTCATGGTTACGTGTTGTGTGTAAAGTTCATTGGTGATGCTAACAGGTAGCGTGTAACGAGGCAACCCTCGTGCAATACAAAGTAAAGACAGTGATACGAAGCGTTGATCATCATCAAAACATTATTTAGGAATGTCATGAATCGAGATCTGCAAAGACACGCGTTGCTACCCACAGCGACAACATCCGGGTGGTCCAGTGCTGGGTACCCCAGGCGCTAGGTTTCGTCTCGCCAGGGTGAGGTCCTCCGGGCAACTGTCGTCTGACTGATGGCCTCGTTAAAGCTCCTCACGTTCTCACTCCACGATGTGATTGTGCACGATGCTCACGGCGTCAGGCTTTCGTATGCAGAAGAAACACCCGTTATTTCAGTTTATATCTGAAGATAGGCACTGGTGTTTGTAATCACGGTTAGGATGGAACAAACACTTTTTCAGGTATGCAGGTGTGTGATGACGCACCGATGCAGAGTTTGGTATAATCTTTGGTTGTTGTTTTTATATCCTGTATCAGAGTTTCGTCATCCCTAAAATTATCCCCACGAGGAGTTTTGGTGTTTTCTGGATAAAGGCTGGCGACTGATGGTCACGTGATGTAACTGAGGGGCGGACTCGCCATGAGACATGGCAAACAAAATTTAACTCCATCATGAAAGAGATTAAAAATGTAATACATGATACACCTGTGAGAGAGAGAGACGCCTGTTGGAGAGTCAACATCGACTTCAACAGCAACGCAAGAACGAGGAAGAAGAGTTTTGCTATCGGAGGGGGACATTGTGACATACATATTTGTAGCAGCAGATCGTTCGCTCACAACTGTGGTCCTTTTTTTAGCCGTCCGATCGTTTGATTCTAACTTTCCTTTTGGTTTTCTGCAGCTGCTAATGTTTTATTTATGTACTTTTCTGTAACATTTCGGCGCATTGAGCGTTTCCCAAGGATTCGGATTTTGCGCGTTATAAGTCTCCTTCATATCATATATCATATACTCATAGCTGTCGGTCCCTCCTCCTCCCTTGTATATATGTTTGCATCTCTGGGAAGTTTGGGGAATGTTTATTCAGATCAGCGAATACACTGTAACTGGGTCCAGCCCACTTATTTACAACATTGCCCTGTTGTAGACCTTAAAAAGGCAGAAAGCCAAACAGAAGTCGTGACGACGTGTCACACCAGAGAGTGACGCACAAAATAAAC
The DNA here is from genome assembly GCA_004794325.1 of Pomacea maculata. Classification (NCBI taxonomy): domain Eukaryota; kingdom Metazoa; phylum Mollusca; class Gastropoda; order Architaenioglossa; family Ampullariidae; genus Pomacea; species Pomacea maculata. The sequence continues at coordinate 640,286 of SRHC01003542.1, read as the reverse complement.
AGTGTAAGTATTGAGCCTCGGGTAGATTTTTCTCCATCACAAAGAAACAGGTAAACAGTAAACAACCGAGCTATGATGACCAAACAGCTAAAGGCAACATGTATGACAATGACATTGGTGACATCATCAGTGTGCTGGGGGCTGAGAGCGACAGTCGCTGCCTAGGCAGTTAAGGTGCTGTCACACGCGGGTGTTTATCAGTTAGGGTGCTGTCACACTTTGTGATCAATCATTAGCGATGCTTGCAATCTATAATTACAATCTGCTTCAGGCTGTGTGGACACGAATACTGATAAACACGACTCTGGGTCACATAAACATAAAGTAACAAGAATATGCGAATGGGAAATGCGCAGGAGTACATATAAAGAAACCAAATATCCGTTATTTGAACAAAAAAACTTATTTATCGTACATTTACTCGCTAAAATATACCTGATTGTATGACCATTTGAAATAGCATGAAGAAAAAAAAAATCAGGCGAGTTTTACAGACACACATACACACACACATACACACAGGTGCGCTGCTTGTCTGTTGGCGTTTGTTGACGTCATCAGACCCTCTCTACCTACAATCAGTCTGACAGGAACAGCAACAGACTTGGAAGGGAAACCGTTACAGTAATCATTTTAGTCTCGTCAGCTACTCGAGGAACGACCAATCAGCAGGCGCCGCGTGGCAAGCCCCCGAGAAATGCAGAACGTGGGCGCCATGTTTCAACGTAAACGTCACGATATCTACCAGCCGGCGGCTCGAGCAGCAAATGCCAAACAGTCGTTTGTAAGCTGTGCTCAGCGTGCAGCCGACACCTCGGCAGGCCAGCCATCCTGACAGACAAGTTCCAGCAGACAGGAGAAATGGCGAGCAGCTTACCTGCGCCATGGGAACTCAAAGCTTCGAGTTTTGCTTCCCACCTGGGGGTCAGGTGCACAGTTCACATCTACCCCACTGCATGGAGATGGATCGTATAGCAGTCACAGCTAGTGCTGTTAGTGCTTCACAGGCAGGCGTTAGCCATGCTGCTAACGGTTAGCTTGCAGCTAGCACCTGGTTTGAAAAGGAAGATCTGATTTGGAACCGTTCCAGTCCTTCCTGTACTCTCCAGGTTTCCGTCCGAGTTGTCTGTGCTTTGTATGTTTTTGGTTGTAATGAATGCCTTTATTATTGCCTCAGATCTTTGTTGCTGATACCAGCTCCGTCCAACTGAAGGCAGCTGTCCGGACAGCTGTTTGATGTCAGTGTCACGTGGTACCAAACAACAAAACAAAACGCAAGTGTATGTGAACTCATTTGCATTTTAAACTAACATTTCTTCCGAGTGCGACGCTCGCCCAGTGAACCCCAGATATGGCGACCGCATCTTTTGTGTTTTACATTTTAGCATCCAGTGTGTCGCAGTCTTTCCTTCCTTCGTGTCGAAATTAAATGAGTGGAGAGCGAGTTGATGCCCGAAAAAATCCACGAATCTCGAGTATCTGAAGATGGAGGTCATCGAGTGTCTAAACCGCAACCCAATATCCTTCTGTTTGCCATATACTCTCTGAGGTGCAAACACAACTCTAAAAAGGACTTGTCAATCTGTCCAAGGGTTAAATAACTGCTTTCTAAATACACAGAGGAACAAATGTCATGACTCTGCGTGCAAATAATAATAAAGTTAGTTTTTATAGCATTTCCCCACCATTAAAGGTTGGCTCAAAGCGCTGTTACTAAAACGACAAGCAAACAAACAGTAAAAATAATGGATGCTGAACTTAAAAACAATAATTGTTTGTGTTCTTACCATTATTTACACTCACTACCTTTCTGGCATCACCAGACTTTAAAGCTGATCTTCGCAAAGCTTTGGTATAACACAATGTCTAGAATGTGTATGGGAAAATGAATAAGAGTGACAGATTGTGTAAGAGTGAGAAAGAATGCGTTGGTGGAGATAACGGTAGCTAGAGTTTCTAAAAAAGACATCTCACCCCTGCTCACCCGCCCCTCGCCGCCCTCGCCACCCCTCAGTCATATAATACGTCACGGGGCAAGGGAGGCTATGTGTGCGCATTGTAAACACGAGTTGTTGACCCCGACAGTTTAATTAAGCCGGCAAATATGCACTCCCACATGCTGACCAAGATCGCCAAAGCCAATTCACAAGGGTGAGAGGAAAAAAATGTGCAGGTTGTTAAAAATATAAAACACGAAGTAGACGAAGGATGGAGCGAGTGAAGGGTGACTACAACTGTGAACACTCGCCTTGGTGTGAGTTGATGAAACCTGATGAAACCCTGCTCACAAACATCCTCGCGAATATGGTGCTATCTTTGCCACAGTTGTTATATATATATTAAAAGTCTTTATCAAACATAGCCACATATTCGTTATTTAAGAAGGGTCGTTAGCAGCGCCGTCGCTGTGTCCTGCGGGTGAAATCGTCGGGTACATGCATCCTCCTCAGTTTTCACACTCACATCAGTTATCGCGCCTTTGCCACGCGCGTGCACAGCACCCTGCACCCTCTTGTTGTTAATGATTCCGTACTGTGTGTTCCTGCACGATGTTGCTAACCTGTTTTCTATCTCCTGCAATAAGTGTCATCACAGGGTCAGCTGACTAGTATTAACCCTGCCATTTTGTACCCCACCACCCAGGTCTTTCTTCATCCCTCCCCCATTTCTCTCCCCCTGTGCCCACTCTCTTTCCCTCCCTTCCCCACCCTTACCAGCTATTATTTTACTGTCGCCTCCCAAATCACCTCGTACACAGCGTGGGTGGTGCGGTGGCGCAATGGCTAGCGCCTGTCAAGGTTGAGGGTTGGATATCCGGGATCGGATCTCGTCTTGGGCACGGTGCTTTTTTTTTTTTCCTGTATATGTCATCTGTTTATAAGGCTGACAGCTTATCCTTCGTTGCTAACTCGGCGCAAAAACACCAATTACCCCCTCTTTCCCCGTACGTTAGCGAAATTATAAACAAACTTGAAAGCTTGATCGCCAGAGTCACTTTGTGAAAATATAAATGCGTATAAATGTGTATGTACACATACATAAACCGTTTATTACAGTGCCTGGCGCATTTCCAATTTTTCTCACTGTATAAAATGAAGAAGAGTGGGGTTTCACCAATCCATGTTTCACTACCACCACAGCCCCTCCCTCCTCCACAATCCCCCTCCCCCCACATCTATTGTTAGTCGCAACTGACATTGTTTACAGAAGCAGCCTACACGTGTTCCCAAGGTTTGGTAAATAAACAGAACTGACGGGCGCATCGGCAGTTAGTTAAACAGGGGAGTGATTTCAAACAATTCCCTACCTTCCTACTACTTACCTCCCCTTCTAGAAGCATGGCGACAACGAGCCGCTAGACCTGCCCACGAGGGGGCGCTGGAGTCAACATGGCCGGTGTCTTCCCCGCCCGTAAATGAACTGTCGTCTGCCTTTTAAAGTGCAACTGATGAAATGCATTCATCGCATTTTGTAAACAAGACAATGAAACTGTTGGTCAGATGAATATATGGATGGACAGAAAGAAAAATGGTTAGTTTTTGTAACTAGAGTTAACTACCTTGGTTTTTCTGCGGCCGTAGTTACTGTCAGAACTGCTGACTGACCAAACTATCACAGAATGCCCTCAGAGACCAGGCAGCCAGCGCTATGTACAGACGGAGAGATATAAACCTTTCAGTTGTAGCCAGGTGTGGCAGCGCCACAGGTAAGCCTTGGCTTTGCCGCCAGGTGTGCACGAGCCGACACGCGCTCTTCTGTGCAAAGCGTCAGCGCCAGCCCCTCGTCTACCCCTCGTCTACCCCTCCCCCAACTTGCCAAACGGTTCTGAGAGAGAGATTCTCCCGGGGATGCACTTGGAGGGAGGGGGAGGACCTATCCCCTTCTCCTCCATTGTGCTGACTACGCGCGGCAGATGATGCATGCTGGGTAAATGCGCACCGTTATCCTTGTGTCAAGCAGACGAGCGCTGGCCCACATCACTGTCAGAATTTTGATATAAGCAGGAAGAACTGTTGCAAACGGGGTGGACGCGGGGGTTGTGGGTAGGAGTGGTAAGAGTATTCAAGCCATGTTTTTCAATCCGGGCAACAATGTGATCATCTTGGTCTCCGCTCAGCTGGTACATAGCAACAAAGGTGCGTGGTGGTGATGATTTAACTAGAAAACTGATGACAATGGTCATTTGACTAAGAATGCGAATTAATTAAACTGAAACAGTTACTGACAGAACCATTGACGGCAATGTCAGGCTTTGACTAAACAATTCCCTGTCAAGCCCTATGGTCGGACATTGAGACTAACCCTTGCTGCACTCGTCAGCCCCACAATACCTGCACACCTTCTTCCTGCTCTTGCACACCTGGTGTGAACTAGTTTACAACATATTTTTAGAGTGCCTCCCCCGTGCAGGCCGCACAACCAGCTCTGCGCATGTCAGGAGAAAGCCTTTTTAAGATCCATCATCATCACATTTATTTCATCGTGTCACTGCGACACCGCGGCGACTGTCACATGGAGTGAAAATATTTTCTTCTCTTATTTTTGTCTTCTTTCCTTGTGTGCCTCATCTGTTGCTCTGTTTTATTATTTTTACCAGTGTGCTTGTGTTGTCAAGCGAAGACCAGGCGCAATGTGGCGGTGATCACATCATCCGGGTGTTTTACTGTCCGCCAGTCGCAGCTGCCGTGTAATGGCGGCACAAATGATGAAAATCTCTGCACAGAGCCGACCGCCCACAATCGATGTCACTATAAATAAATGCCAAATGCCGCCTGAGGACAAACTTCTTTCAAATTTGCCATGTTTTCGGTCATTTGGTTGAGGGTGCTCAAAGCTGAGTCAGCAATTAATGTCACGGTGATCTGGTCCAGCCCTTTCAGTAGGGTCCACATTCAGAGACCGATATCGGGGCCACCCAGCTCCCTACTATTTCGGAAACAATTTTCTCACTGGACATTAGTGCTTGAAAAATAATATGAAAAATTCGCAAAAGTTTCACAGTTCATTTCTGGAAAATTAAAAAAGCGCTACCATTAACATGCTCTAGACACGGTAAACCACTTCACTCTACGGCCGGCAGGTCACGTGACTTTATTCTGTCCCTGGCTAATTAGTAGGAGGTTAGCAACAAGCCAGTGGTTTTAGTTTCCCTTCTGCTTGCAGATGGACATTACTACAAAAGCCACAGAAGTTTTTTTTCGATCTCTTCCTTCCTGGAAGATTTTTTCATCATTTCGCAGCCTCGACCTGAGTGTGAGCGTGCTGTGGCCAAGACCACATCGGAAATGCCAGCTATTTTTAGAAAATGCTTCTTCATAAAATTTAGTTCCGTGCACTCTCATAGAAAATGTTCATCTTACGGGCTGAGAAGTTTAAATACTCAACTAGCTTTCTTCACTGATAACTGAAAACGACATTCCGCGATAAGAGGAAAGAAAATTCGAGGAGAAAAAAGTGTTGTGGCGATGAGAGTAAACTTCGAAAGAATTTTTTTCTCCTGAATCATCATTAGCTGTAGCCAGTGGGATGTCTCAGACGGCCAACATGTTGCAGTATTTATTAGGTCACCCTCCCTAGGGAACTGAGCAAGGTTCAATGACACGGGGACAGGAAGGGGACGGAGTAGTTCCCCTTAGTTCTTCATTAGTCCCCTTGCAGATCTGTTTCTTCTGAGAGGATGCCTAATAGTGTAGTGGCTAACACATTCTCTTGTCATCAGTTCTGTGAGAGGCCCTGGGTTCGGATCTCGTCTCGGGAATATTGTCTCGTCTCGTCTCGGGAATATTGTGTGGGACATCTGTTGGAAGGATTTCCTCGGGTTTGCTCCCCAACTTCTGCTCTCTTAGAAGGAGATAGAAAAAGAAAATCTTCTCAGCAGAACATAAAAATAATCTTCACATTAAAATACTTTTTTTAAACAGATGTCTTCCCGTACTAGTATTTTCATTGGTCAAAACTAAAGGAGAGCATTTGCACACTTTCTGTTTGAGTTCAAACCTCAGGATATCGCTTAAAATTATGGGGTTGCTACCTTGTAACCTCGGAGTCAGCCACATACATCTGTGAACTACAAGCAAACCTACATCAGCAGCCAGTACATACTGTCCATGGCTACATCCTCCGAAGACAGTAAACAGCGCCATCTGGGTCCCGCCTCTGCTTCCAATAAAACCTCCTGAGTCAGCAGCACTTGCTCCTAGTTGTGATGCACTTCTTGCCGGTGTTGTTCCTGTTTACAAACTTTCAAGATAAAAGGGGAGCGAGGATTATGCGCCGAGCAAACAGACGAGCACTGCTCGTGAGCCAGGCCTCAGCCAATGGGAGAAGAGAGCAGGAATATTACCTTCGCGAGACGTCTCCATGGCAACTATCGTCTTGACAGGTGGTCAAGTTGTGGTCTTTTGTTTGCTCAGATTTGAGGAAAACAGTATTTTGTGAGAAACAACAACTGCACGGTAGTCATCTACAAATGGGGAGATAACGCGTGCTGGTGCTGGCGAAACCGAGGCTTGAGTGGAACAGCCATGTGAAACCAATCCTCGTCTTACTCCTCGTAACTGCTTTACAAGCAATGAGAGGGGGGATAATCTTGGGAAAGGTCAGCAGGCTTGACTCATAAATCATAACGGGATTAGAGTGATGTCCCTTTTCTAACAGCGGAGAACTTGGCAAGAGGCTAAGCGTTGGTCTCGGCAGACAGACAGCAGTCCACCTACACACATCCATGGTGACATTAGCTAGTCCAGGCAATGTGTATCAGGATAAAGATCTCAGAATGTCAACATGAATAATTTATAAAACATTTCAATGAGTGATTTCAGAGACATTGTCCATAATATCTCTATAAATCTAACTCATTGCCATTTACCCAGTTTATTCATCTCCAGCTCCAATGATCATTATTTCTGCATTTTTTATTGTTTTTTTTTTATCATGTTAAGCGCCTTTTATCGGCCTTTTATGGTTCTGTAAAGCTCTATATATCAATGTCATTACCATTATAATAAACATAACTAAGCATATACATTCAGCATAAATGAAAGCACAGCATCCTCTCACTCAGTGTCTGGCAACTAACTCTCGATACTAACCCTCGCTGCATGATCCTTCTGGAAACAAAGACATAGAAAAAGAAAAAAGTGGAAACAAGTAAGTAAAACTAAAGTCTCCCAGTTTCAACCACCTTTCCGAAGTTTTGTGAAGCATCAGTCTGTGTCTTCACAGTGAACACTACTCCCACGTGCTGTGAGATCAGCAGAATCGTGCAGGTTCTTGCCTCATGGCTGGCATGGTTACAGATGGCGGAAGAAATGTCAAAGGTCTTGGCATGAACAGATTACTAATACCACAAAGCTGCTAAACATAAAAGAACCACGACTGAAGACTTGCATGTGTCTCCATTTACACAGAGATGAACTTTGACCTTTCCTCGCAGCCGCACAGACTTGCAGGCCATCTTCTCTACAGACAGACCTCAGGCAAAGTGTTTCAATAACGGTTTGATAAAACATTTACCCAACACGATAACATATTTTCATCCATGTTTTCCCGGTTAAGAATAGTTTTTCAGAAGAAGGAAATAATAAAATATTTTACAAGACAATGATTTTTTTCATAAAACGTAAAATAAATTATAACGATGAGCTGACCAATCCATCTCTGGGTATTCCACATCTTCAAAAAATAAAAACAAACAAACACTGACTGTGTTGCTGGGAAAAATGCTCTCTCAGATACTGTCACAAGAACCTCAACAATCGACTCCAAGTTGGTCAATTCTACCTTGACAACCGTCTCCATGTAGCTAGTAAACAAAACAAAAACTAGAACCATGCTTCATGTTTTATCGTTGAATATTGGAAGTTCTGGCATCATGTGATAAGGTGCAAACCCAGCAAATGACTAGTGATGCATTACTTGTCTCCGCCTCACTGCACGAACAAATAAAGATGGATTGCTGTTAAAGATCTGGAAACAACCACAAGCTTGTCATGTCGAGGCTATCAGTGAACTCAGCTCACGTGACAGCGAATTGCTCACGCGCAAGACAGAATAAAACCGAGGCTGGAATGCGTTTTGAAGTCTAACTGGCTGAGATGTGAACGATGTACAAATACAAATATGTAAGTTTGATGTGCAATACGAGAATATGAAACAATGTCACACCTACAGGAGTCGGAAAGGAGTAGGTGTGAGGAGGGGAGGAATTTTCCTGGCACTTTTTCTTGATATCGTCCTTTGAACTTTTCTTCACAAGAAAAGGACCAACCACGATACAATGCATGATTTAGAAAACACTCAAAGGTTTAAGAGAACAAAATTAAAGAGAAAAATGCGAATTAAAAAGGAAAGGGTGAAAGGGGAGTTTACAAAGATGAACATTCAGCTCCCAAAATGGGAGAAAGGGCAAAAGAAAAAAAAACTACTTAAAAACTGACTACTACCACTGCCCCCCACCCACGAAATACCCACCAACCCGGCCATCAAAGCTCTGACTCAGACACACAACATTCCAAAACTGAACACAATCTACCCGTCAAGAAAAAATTTTGTACGCGGGATGGTCTTTAAATCATCGGCCTGTTTTTTTCCTCTTTCATGGGTAAATGTGTTTACACGGTGAGGTCTGTAAGCTGTTGGTACGTTTCTCTGGATGTCACAAAAACACTGTCCACAGATAATGATCCTAAAAGACCCACCATTTTTGTACGGGCACCATGGGAAACCTGTCCACGCGGGGTGGTCTTTAAATCACCGGCATTCCTTTTGTTCGTGGAAAATCTCTCAAGGAGGGTGGTCTTTAAAGGGTTTGGCTGGATTAGGCAGTAATGAATGCACCACCAGCTCTGTTGGCAGACAGGTAGCAGGCACGAGGCTGAGTGGTTGAGCACAGTCACGCCATCTGGCGACTGGGCGTCAGACACTTCAGAGACTGCGCAACTGCCATAGTACCGTGCGCAACAAGTCAGCATCTGCAACAATGTAGTTAGCCAAGACAGACAAACTGGCTGAATATGTCCTTTGAGACATCTACTCCACCCGGGCTTCATTTCAACCAGTTGCTCATCACGAACATCGTCCTTCAGCTGGTGTTTGCAAACTAGTCAGCCAGGAAGCTGTGTCAAAGGTCAATCATGCTGTTTAAACAGTTGGTCACTTTGCTTTCTAATTGATAAATCATGGTATAAGTGGTCAACCATACAACTGTAGAGTTGCTCAGCCATGCAACTATACACTTACTCAACCATATTCCGACAGTTAAATGTCTTGATGACTGGCGCAATTCATCCTCTTGGCAAAGACAAGGCTGACAACCCTCTTTCCATTTTTAGTTTTGTCCTCTTTGCAACAAAAGACAAAAAGCAGGGATTGAAAAAGCACCTGGGCGTTCCGTCCATACAGGGCCGTATAAGTGGCCATAAACCTGTCAGCCCTTTGATCTCTCACCTGGAAACGAGGGTTTGTAACGCCATGCGTGACATGAAACGACCGCCTGCCGTTTCTCATGGACTCGTATTTCCTGGCTGAGAAACACAGACCTAGCACAAATGTTAAAATACATCCATTCACCACATATGCAAAAAAGTTCAGTTCCTTGTTTTCAGCCACAGTTATTTGCCGAAGGACACTTTTAATCGTCCTCTTCCCACTCCCTTCAATGGAATCGTGCACCAAAAGGACACAGCAGCACCCCCACCAACAGGAAGTAGTACCCCAGTCTCCAGAAGGACACAGAAACTCAGCAGGTCGTGAGAAGAGTGCAGTGAACCCATTCGTGTCTAGTATTTTCAAATATACAGTGCATCTTAAGAGTCCAACCTGTTTTCCACCTGTCTCACCATGTACCCGCACTTGAGAGTATTGATGCTGGGTTCTTGTTCCTTCCAGGTGGTCCTTGTACCAGCCGTCAATAGCAAACAGTTTGAGAAATGAAACATGACAAATCCCTAATTGTGTTAATCTTAATGGGCAATTAGAACTTGGGAAGTGTGCTCAATAAAAATTAAAGCCCAGAACAAGTGGTTGTTACAAGATAAGACAGATGGCGCCTCACAGAAAACAAACATGCAATCTTGTATCTCAAACCATTCTCGAGGCACACCTGCCATGTCACACACCCACGCACACTCAACCCACACTTCATCTTTGGCTGAGCAGGTAAACTGTCAGGGTACAAACAACTTCAAGTGCCTGTTACTTATGCATACAGGTAGACCATAACCTTCGCCTGAATTCAGTCAAACCAGTTTTCGTGTTCGGACAATAAACACGAAATGCTGGAAGCTTTTCTGTCATTTTTTTTAATGACAAAGGAAACCACATCCACCATGACACCAGATTTACAAGTTCTGGTTCTCAACAACAAAAAAAAAAAATGTTTATTCATGTAAAACTCTTTACGTATCACCTCCACTCAGAGCCAAAATATTTCTCACCGTATCTTTATAGCCATGAGTTTCTCAGTGATAAAGTTTTTATGTTGTGAGAAATGCATCACATCCCATCGTCGCTGGAACATAACCTGGTGTACTTAAATACAGCGGTTTATTGTCTTTATCACGTGACACACCAACATCCTGCCACCTCACCCACACACCAACATTCTAAACCATCCCTGGACACAAAGAAAAACGAACACCAGACCTAAACCACTTCATAAACAAAGTTCAAACTAAGCAACATCTACAAAGACAATATACTATGCACCTACACCAAACGATGGCGAGCACGCACGTGCGAACACACACACAAATCTCTCTATAACAAGAAAAAACAATAACCAAATGTGAATAACAGAGATTAAGCAAACTTCGTATTCAAAATCGTCCACCTTACCCATTATGCAATGAGAACTTCGGTTGGTTAATGTTTAGAAGGACTACATTGACAAACAGACGAACTGCGCATGTGTCGTATGTCCGGTCTGTCGACCACCGAAGCATTATGCGAGTCATGACTGTCTGTGTGTTTGTGTGTGTGTTTGTGTGTGTGTGTGTGTATAAAATGTCTACCAATCGCTGCTCTCACTGACACACCAAAAAGAAATTTTCCGGCCTTCATTTTCAGATCACCACAGACATCCCGTCACTGTAGGGACTTCAAAAACTTCCTCTTCCGGTGTTCGCGGGATCCCTTTCCCCGGACCATCCCTCCTCTCGCCCACTGGACAACTCACACAGGCAGCCATTGTTCTCCACCACAACGAGGCTTGCTCGATCCTCAGTTACGTTTACGATCAACATTCCGACAAAACAAATCAATAAACGAGGTGAAAGGTCATGGCATAAAACGGGTCCAGTCCTGTATTTGTGCCGAACACCATCTACGGGAGCATGCGAGGGTTACAGTGGCTGAGAACAGACGACCACTTAACACACACGCGAACACGCTGACGAAGAGATCCAATTATGCATAGAGAAAGACTAATGAAGCTATTTTTTTCTTTCATGTGTAGTAAGTGCGAAATAAAAGAGATTTCCATACATATGCAGAACCTCTTCACCGACAAACAAGAAAAATAAAGGCGCGGGTGGGGCGCGCGAACACACACACAGACACGAAGGAAAACAGCTTTGAACAGTGATCTCTGGCAGCTGTCAGCTTTTGTGCGAACCTCCATCAGAAAGATTATCTATGCATGAGGCCGCACAGCTGCAGCTGACAAATGAAATAGTGCCAGAGCCTCGCAGTCGTAATTGTCAGGGGAGCCAGACCTGCGAGAGGAAGCCAACAGACCACGTGACCGGCGTCTATAGACAACAACGGCGATGCGGGGCACCTATCCCATCAACACACACGACAAATGGTCTTTGGTCCCATCCACAGACATCACACACTGTGGTCAGATGATGCGCGGACACAATCCCGTGGTCGGATAGATGGACCGGAAGTTCCACCCATGCGCAGTGAGACGCAAATAGATGGCGGCCTGTTAACAGATGACTTTACACACTTTATGATGTCGATCGGTAACAAAACAGAAAAGATGGAGTCGGTTGGAGGTCGGGAAAAGAGGGAGATAAGATGAAGACGGCAATAATTGATGAGGACAGGTTATGGCTATGGATTTGCAAAAAGAATTTGATTGAGCATCGCGCCAAGAAAGTTGAGGATGTGGTGGGAGCAATAAGAATGTCGGGACAAGCTGCAAAAAGAGAACTAGGTAAACATATCTCATTCTCTCTCACATACACGCACGTGCACACACAAGAGAAAGAGAAAGAAAGAGTAAGCAGAGAGTGAGTGCTCATAAATATTCATACTACAGTACCCGGAGGATCCTAGTCCCGCCCAGTTCGTGGAGGTCAAAGGGAGGGATGCATATTTGTGCTGGTGGAGATGAGCAGTAGTTGTATCAACAGTCATCCTAACGCACTGGAGGAAAAGTCGTTAAAAAACCAGTTTGTCAAGTAATAGAAAAAAAAAGAACATTCTTGAGAACCCGTGTTTATCAAGCAGCTACCAGCGAATTAAAGAACAACCGTCATCGTCGTGTTCATAAAAATAAAGACGGTTGGATGTGAGTCGGTTGTTGGTGATGACCACTGCAAGATCGTTGGTGAGGTCTGTGGTCAAGCTGTTGGTAAGTTTTACTCAAAGTTCAATGGGTTGAAGACGATGTAACTGTCTGCTGATGAAGGGCTGGTCTCAGACTTCTGTAGAGATATATTGCCATCCGTTTGGCGAGGACAGTTTTCAGACCTTTGATGAGACATCCTGTCGGTGAGGTCCAGTCAGACTATTGGTGATGAGGTCGGCTGTCAAACGGTTGATGTCCACTGTCAGACGGTTGATGTCCACTGTCAGACGGTTGGTAAAGAAGGCTGTTAAAGAGTTGGTCTGCTGTCAGACTCTCAATAAGGTCTCCTGTCAGGCTGTTGGCGAGGTCTACTTGGCTGGTCGACTGTCAGGCCGTTATTGAGACCTGTCAGACGGTTCACTGTCCCACAGATGGCGCGGTCTACTCGCATGGTTATCGTCCAACATCTGTAACTTGTCTCACCCCTGAGGTCAGTCAGCCTCCAAGATATTGATTCCTACAGTCGTTAGTCATCACTGAAACAGGAAGCTGAGTGCAATTCATTTACAGTCTTGAGTGTTGCTTTATGGGAAAGAAAAGTTCGACAGAGAATGACGAGAACTGTTGGTGTGAAAGGCTCGCCATATATTCCTCGCTTCCCATCATGGTGGCCACGATTCCGCCAAGGAAAGGTCGGAGATGGGTCACCAACAGTAACATGCACGTGCGTGCACGCATTCATTTTGAGGCAGGATGATCGAACGGTGTGTAGGGGTGTGTGGAGCGGATGGGTAGCAAGTGCGGGGGTCAAAGGTGAAGATGGAGAAGGTTCTGGCCGTGTTGGGGAGTGGGTTACCATATGTGGAGTAGTGACAAGAAAACCAAGGAAATAAATAATGTTTTCTTTACATCAGCATTCATTTTGTTTTGCCGACTGCCCTTCTCTCTCGCCAGAACTCTCACTCACACATACACACCCCACAGACACAAACAAAATAAGAAAAACACAAACAGGAACCTCGAAGTAAAAGAGACAGTTCCTCAGGTAAACACCACCACAACATGAGACAAAGCAAACTTGTGTAACCACTCTAAATAAACAACTCTATAAAATTTGTTGTTGAAACACACAACCACACTCACTGTCTCCCTGAAGGTGGGAGGACCTCATTGAAAGCTCACACTGACAGAATGAGGATTTTCTGTGTTTAGCAATAAGTCATAAACGCAGGTCGCTTCAGGGTGATGTGATGAACTAAAAATAAAGGTTAACTCTCTTTTGTTCTCTCTTGGGCATATGTTAGTGTTGTGTCACGTGACTCATGGAAAGTACAGCACAGAGTGTGTATGTCTTTTCCGTTTAGCATCAAAAAAATGTTTTTTTCTCATGCACAGGTATGCAAACATCATGCACACCTTCCACCCCACACATTGTCTATATATACATATATATATCGCAAACTCTCTCTTTCCTTCTCTCTCTTGTTAATTCTAAATTATTTATTAATTCTTAATTAATGGGTTATTATTGTTACAGTTACAGTAAACAATTATACAGCATTTTCTCTCTGAAAGCGCGTTCATACCCGAGTGCTCTCCTTTTCTAAGGTTCAATATTGTCGATTTTGTTTCACACATAGCTACCCCCTTGAAACTAACCAAATGGCTTGCTTGGTAAAGAAGTGAAAGTCACCTTTTCAAGACAGGAGTCAAATATATCTTTCATACAAGAACACAACATACTCTCTCTCACACACACACCGGGTGGAGAAAACTGGAGTACCCGAAGTAAGCCACTAACCCTCACTAACTGAAATCTGTGTTTGGGACAATCTGAGGGATAGATACTGAATACATTGCTTTCACGGAGTACGAAAAACGTTTCATTCCTCGTCATCTTCTTCAATTAGACAAATAAACAATTAGAATAAAGAACAGGGCGTGTGAACAGACAGACACGCACACAGAAATAATGAAGAGATGCGACAGACAGAGATGAAACACCGTTACACACACGTAAACAAACACATACACTCACACATACACACTAACACATACACTCACACATATGCTCACACACACTAACACAAATACTAACACACACACTAACACACTCAAGCTGACAGACTGACTGACACAAGAGCTACTCACAGTTTGTTGAGCCCGACTGTCCCATGATGCCGGCTGCAGTCCCGATATCAACACCTGTGACAAACTCAACCTAATCCTCGTGAACCGCAGTAAGTCTCTAGTCACAACATCCTCCCATCGTAAAAATCCATGAACACCATGAACACTGCTTGGGGGCCAACCTGGGGATGCACTTCCCTCCTCCGCTGAGCGCAGCCCTGCGTCCCTCCGAAGCGAAGACTTAATCCAAACAGCAGACGACAAGGTAGCGACGGTTGAGTTGCAAAACGAGACTATCACTTCATCCTGCTGCGACACTAGCTTTGTTTTCTTCCGACACCGCAGGCAACCTGGTGGGTGTTGCCCTCCTCCTCCCACACCCGCCGCGCCACTCTCCACCGCAGCGACTCCGCCGAACGCACGACCGGTAAACGCGGGCTGCTGCGCTCGGGAGGCAGGACCAGAGATGCAGTTTGCCCTACAGCTTCTGTTGTGAGACAAACAGCTGCATGTTCACAAACCTCGGGACCTGCCCGCCCTGGCTGCTTGCAGGCTGCAACAACCAAAGGCAAAGACTTGGAGCATCAAGTCCTGCAGACGAATCCTCCCCTCCTCCCTCCCTCCTCTTGCTTGCCCCTCCCCACGAGTCTGAAGGCAGGATAATGAATACGAATAGCTTGTCAGCTTCCTCGTCGTGCACACGCTGTCCGACACGAGGCAGAGAGAGAGAAAAGTGTGACGGTTTCTCATCACGCACCACACTTTCTCTGCTCCTCTCCACTCACTCACTCCCCCCACCAAAGAGCAACAACCCTTCCTGGAGTCTCTCGGGGGCGAGCACTCGTACAATACAGCTGTGTGAAGGGGGAGGGGGATACTATCTATAGGGCACGTGCCGCCCAAGCCACTGCGCATGCTCACATGCAAAGAATTGCCGCCAGCATCCCCCGCTCCCAACATTCCCCATCACCTCCCTCAACACATACTCCTCCATCGCCGCGCCTTCTCCCTGGCGCACGAAAGACAGGCGCGCAGAAAGTAGAACTACACGGCACACAGGTCAACAGGAACACTGTGTGTGCGTGTGTGTGTGTAGCAGTATTCACCCTTCTCTCTCTCTCCTGTGTGTGTGTGCATGTATGTGTGTCTCGATATTTATTTCTCGACTAACCCTCCATAGAGCGCCAGCTCTTTCCTTCCCACCCACAATCAAATTTTTGCTCACGCGCGCGCGCACGCACCCACACAGGTGCACAGTCTCACATACAGTCTGTCCCCAGAAAACCTTATCATAAAACTTACAACAAAGGTGAGGGCAAGAGCACGACCTCGTCCTGACTATCTCACCGCGGTCGACTGGGAGAGAACAATCCTCGCCGTCTCGACCCCAGTGCAGCAGTTTGTTTGCGCGTGCAGTCAGCACTTCGTCAACAATCGTTGTGGAGGTGTGTGGTGTGTACTTGTCTGTACTCAGGTAACCCGTGTGATTTAGACGTTGTGACTGCCGGGGAGGCATCACCATCCTGTTGGTCACGTGATGTCGCCAGAGTTACAACCCTCGTGCAGCGCTGAGTGTCGCAGCTGTGATGCATCAGGTTGCAAGATGATGCAGCAGCACGGGACTCCGCGGCCGCGCCCTGGTTTCGCTTCGCCACAATATATATTTTTAACTGATTGCCAGGTCGTGTCTGAATGGATGCCGACATGTGTAGACCCTGTGCCCAGCTGCATAACACGTCGCTAGGACCGACAGCCGCATGGATGTTGAGTACGTGCGACACAGAAACGATAACCAGAGCATGGCAAGCTGAAGTGACGAGAGTTGAGTCCCTTGATGCTGGTACTGACAGGAGAAGTGACGAAGAGGCTGATAAGATCATCCATCAGCAGCTGGAGTCTCACTAGCGCCTTAGCGGTGTGTTGTGCACCTGACCCCAACACTCGACACAACCTCGCACCTGCAACATCGAGACACCGACATCGAGCTGTGAACGGAATAAAATAAAATAAAAGCTGTCTCGCAGTGGAAAATATATATATACATACATTGTGACTGATTCCTAAACATATGTACTACTGTATCCCACTTGTGTGCGTAATATAATTATTTAATTATAGTAATGTCTATAGACAACTAGAAAGACAGTTCTCAGGTGTAATTTATTCTATTTAAAAATCCCAAACACTATGAAACACTGGAGCGCCAAGCAATGTCAGAAAATAAAATCAGTCGACTACAGCAATAAACATTTATACAGTTCCCTTGAGTCAGCCTGATACGCGACCCCATGTTTATAGCTTACACACCTTCGAACTTCTTACCTGTGAGTCATCTGCCACACCACCCTATAAGATGTGCTCGGCACATGTCCCATCCCCATTCCCCCTTTCCCTCCGGCAGAGCATACCTGCTTCATTGGCTGGAAAATACTGGCGAAGGAAGAGTCCTGGGGATCCCTAGGGCCTGGACATAAATACTCGGCTTGTGTAGAGCATCCTCTACTTTCCCTTGATTGGCTGCATGCGGTTTATAGAGTGCTCATTATCGCTCGTTTAGTCGGCGATCGAAAACATTATCGCCGTTCTCCGTCCTCGGTGGGGCTCGGCAAGTGATGGCGGCCCCCGGCAGGCGCTGCGCCTGTTGCAATATTAATGGCTGAGTGTGTGAGGCACGAAGGACAAAAGTCCGATGATTATGTTGTGCACGAGCATCTGTTGACAAGCTGTTACAGCTTTGTACACAAATCGTTGGCAGAACAGAAGCTGTTGATGATGTACACAAGTCACGTGACATGTACTGCATGAGTGTTGGCGCGCGCGCGAGCGTGTGTGAGCGGACGTGAGGGTGGTGGTGAGTCTGGTGCCTGCATCGCAGTTTACAATCGGGTTCTCACCTGCTTGGCACACAGCCCCTAGTCAGTTCAGCAGGTAGAGGTTCTCAGACAGGGCATTCTTTGTAGGCTGGGTGTTTCTCTGGGTTACATGAAACACAGACAGACAGACAGACAGACAGACAGACAGACAGACAGACAGACAGACAGACAGACAGACAGACAGACAGACAGACAGACAGACAGACAGACAGACAGACAGACAGACAGACATTATACTAACCAACACACGATTCGTTGTTTATAGTGTCCCCTAGGCTCGAACCCGACTGTGAAACACGATGTTAACAGCAGACAAAATGTCGGTGCATCAAAGAATCGCAGTTGTCGTTTTTGTCCGACCTTTGACCTGGCCATCGTAAATTCTGGAGCTAACGGTGCGTGCTGCAGAAAAGCCACGTGGCACCATTAGCCTCAGCAATATCGTTAACACGAATAGCATCATCAGATAATTAACATCAATGACATCATTAGCATCGCTAATAATACCTTAACGTCGGTGAGATGACTGGCATCGGCAATGTCATTAACATCATTGTTAACGTCAATAGGATCTTTAGCATCATCGCTAACACTCATCGTTACTGAGAGTAATTAGAAAATGGACGACTATAATTATCGCCTAACATCATCCACGAGTATCAATTAACGTAAAACGTCTGATTTGATAAATAAATAAAAAATAAATAAAGGCGCCGGCGGGGTTCGAATCATTCGGGGTTTGCACCAACCACAACCTACGGACGAGTTGTCTTTCGCACAAACCCAGGACTTGTTTTCTGTGGGAAATGTTGTTGTTTTAGCATTTTAAAAAATGGGCATTCATGTCGAATGTTTGGTGATATTTGACAAAATTATTGCTGAATTGTCACGTGAAAACTCTGCCGAATGTCTCTGACATTTAACGGGTGAAGAAGGGCTTTTGTTTATTTACCAGCCCAGAGTCGGACATCGACTAAGACAAGGGTGTCACAATCCCTCACCAAATCTCACTCCATACACAAAGTTGCGGGCCAAACTTTATTAGTCCGATAACTTTTTATTGAACATTGGAAAACTAAACTGTTTGCTATTAATTTTATTTGAACAAATTCATACATTCACACAAAGTTAAAATAATAACAAACCAGGACTTAGCAGTTTTTGTCAGAAGTGGACGTTTGACATCTTTTCTTGGCAACAAGTTTGTGTTTGGAGTAAGTTTCTGTGTTGTGGCGATTCTCAGGATGGACTGCAAGTGTAGGCGACTCCTGTTTGATGTTTGATGTTTTGCTGATCTTCATCACAGAGAAGAGTTGCTCACACAAATATGTGCTCCCAAACATGCTCAAGACTCGAGCCGCATGTAGACGAAGGTGGGGCATCGTTTGTGGGAGGGAATGAGTGAACTGTGCAGACCCCACAGTCGTACTTTTCCTTCAGTCACTCCATACACTGCAGTTCTATGAGCTCCACCTGCAAATGCACAGGTGCAGTGTCTATCTCGATGGCAAATAGGTTGTGAAAGAGTTGGAAATTGTTTTTCTGCACCTCAAAGTCACTGAAACCTTTCAACTCACCACGAAGTGAGTTCAGTTTGTCAGCAAAATGTGCATCAGGGAACACCTTGGCGATGACTTCCTCCATCGATGTGTTATCAAGGAAAATGAAACAAGTTGCATTGGTTCCTTCATGTTTCACAAAAAACAACTTAACTCGAAACGTCTTCACTCATTCAGCATGTCAGTCATCAAGTGGCCCGCCAATGACATTACAGGTTAAAGAAGTTCAGATGAGTGGATTATGACAGAAAAATAAGCCAGCTCACATTTCCACTTTTCAAACTGCAAAACTATGGACATATTTCCTCTGTTGTTCATTATCTGACAGATCCGATTTGAGCCATCTTGCACACGATGGCCCAGCCTTGTCCACTTGGCGAGGGGCTGATGGCAGGGACGACAATGCTCCAGTGGGCAAAAAGGCAGGGCTGGGGATTCTGGCATGGCACCTCCCCCATCGCCAGGACCAGAGCACCACCCTGGCTGGAAGGCAGGGCTGGGGATTCTGGCATGGCACCTCCCCCATCGCCAGGACCAGAGCACCACCCTGGCTGGAAGGCAGGGCTGGGGATTCTGGCATGGCACCTCCCCCATCGCCAGGACCAGAGCACCACCCTGGCTGGAAGGCAGGGCTGGGGATTCTGGCATGGCACCTCCCCCATCGCCAGGACCAGAGCACCACCCTGGCTGTTGGCGGTTGTTGGCGGTTGTTGGCGGTTGTTGGCGGTTGTTGGCGGTTGTTG
>SRHC01003542.1:595131-620256 GCA_004794325.1 Pomacea maculata | reverse complement strand
GCGGTTGTTGGCGGTTGTTGGCGGTTGTTGGCGGTTGTTGGCGGTTGTTGGCGGCTGTTGGCGGCTGTTGGCGGCTGTTGGCGGCTGTTGGCGGCTGTTGGCGGCTGTTGGCGGCTGTTGGCGGCTGTTGGCGGCTGTTGGCCGCTGTTGGCCGCTGTTGGCCGCTGTTGGCCGCTGTTGGCCGCTGTTGGCCGCTGTTGGCCGCTGTTGGCGGCTGTTGTCGGCTGTTGTCGGCTGTTGTTGGCTGTTGTCTGTTCGCTGTTCGTCAACAATCATTAACAACAATCATCATCAATCATCAAGAACCATCATCAACTATCAATAATAAACAACCACCACCACCATCAATCAACAACACTCATCACTTATCACCCTTAATCATCAACGACCATCAACAACTTTCATTAACCACCCAGAACCACCACCAATCAACAAACAACCATCAACAGCAATCATCACTCATCAACATCAATTACCATCATAAACAACAATCATCATCACTCATCATCATCATCGTCATCATCATCGATTATCAACAACAATTATCAACATCAACCATCAACAACCATCAACAACTATCAATAACCACAAACAACCACCACCATCAATCAACAACACTTAACACTCATCACCATTAATCATCAACAACCGTCAACAACGACCACCAACAACAACCACCATCAATTAACAAAAACCATCAACAGCAACCATCATCATCATCATCATCAATTATCAACAACAATTATCAACATCAACCGTCAACAACGACCATCAACAACTTTTAATAACCACCAAGAACAACCACCAATCAACAAACAACTATGAACAGCAATCATCACTCATCATCATCATCATCATCATCAACAACAACAACCATCATCATCATCACCCATCATCAGCATCATCATCATCAACAGCAACCATCACCATCAACCATCAACATCAACCATCAACAACAACTATCAATAACTATGAATAACCACAAACAACCACCACCATCAATCAACAACACTCAACACTCAACACCATTAATCATCAACAACCGTCAACAACGACCACCAACAACAACAGCAACCATCACCATCATCATCCATCAACAGCAATCATCATCATCAATTATCAACAACAATTATCAACATCAACCATCAACAACGACCATCAACAACTTTTAATAACCACCAAGAACAACCACCAATCAACAAACAACCATCAACAGTAATCATCATTCATCAACAGCAATCATCATCAACAGCAACCATCATCATCATCAATTATCAACAACAATTATCAACATCAACCATCAACAACAACCATCATCAACCATCATCATCATCCAGCATCAGCATCATCAACAGCAATCATCATCATCATCAATTATCAACAACAATTATCAACATCAACCATCAACAACGACCATCAACTTTCAATAACCACCAAGAACAACCACCAATCAACAAACAACTATGAACAGCAATCATCACTCATCATCATCATCATCATCATCATCATCAACAACAATTATCAACATCAACCATCAACAACAACCATCAGCAACTCTCATCAACAACTATCAACAACTTACAACAATTGACAACATTTATTAACAAGTAACAATTCTATCAGCTTCCGCTTTCTTGTCAATGTCTAAGCTGTCTGCTTGTTTCTTTTCTCTACTTTCCACATTTCTATCATAACGACTGACACTGTGCATTATGTATGTAGTCACAGCTTTACCTTCTAATCCTATCATTTCGCCTTCTTTCCTACATGAGATCACATCACACACTAGTGGCGGTCCATGCTGCACACAAAGATAGCAAAAAATAATAAAATAAAATCACCTCAAATTATCTCACAAATACAGTCGGGACAGAAATGTAATCACAGCATCAAAACTTGCCTTCACAACGATTCGCAAAATAAAAGAAGGAATAACAATCCCGAAGTCAACTACAGTTGTAAACACTTCAAGGTGTAAGCCCTAGTTCAATCACGGCTAGTCAGGAAACAACTAAACTCAATACTCAATCATCAATCAAAGCAGTCAGTGTACACACATCTCACATCTCAAGTCTCAGTAAACACAAACAAGTCCACAATGGCAATTTCTCTCTAGAGATGCAACAAACACATCAGCAATCCTAACGAGCAAACAAAGAGCAATCCAGTTCTTTAAATGTAATAATGTGAACTCTACTCATCATCAAGATTTAAAGTTCAATATAGGTTTCAGGAACAGCCAACAACTTTTTTCTTAAAACAATAAAATGTAGTAGCTAATGGGGAGATAATCACAGGCTCAGACACTACCAAGCTTCTTCCAATAAAAGCAACACTCAGAAACAAAACGTGAAAATTAACCATAAACATCAACAGAAAGACCACGTGACTCCTCAAAGGACAATCCACACAACAACTGTTTACAAGACAGACAACCCCTCAATCTCTTCGGGGTCACCAATTGTCACGGACAATCACAGATGATGGCAGATAGATGATGGTAGATGATGGCAGATAGATGATGGCAGATAGATGATAGCAGATAGATGATGGCACATGATGATAGATGATGGTAGTTGATGGTAGATGATGGCAGATGGCAAATGTATTTTTTAAGTTTGTTCAGATCACATCACAATAACACAACTCCTCTGCCCCAACACACGGTCAAACACCAAAGAACTCTCTCACAGACAAAACTCAAAGCTAACTTTACCATCTCACAATTCTTAGCTCCTCGCCACAAATGTAAAGTTTCTTATATTTGTCCTCACGTCTGTCTACTTGCTGATTAGAAGAATGGGATATGGTCATGGAACTATGTCCGATGACTAGTGGTCAAATTAAATAATAAAAAATAAAAAATTGAATAATCGAAAAATTAGAGTAAGTCGAAGATAACACTTACAATTCCCGTCATCTGCAGTCCCGATGTAGGACACTCTCACGAACCTCAGCGCCAGGAATGCTCTTCCTCCACCCAATCACTGCCAGGCACGTGCGCTGTCTCACTAGCAACTACACCAACACACCACTGCATATGTTTCCATGGAAACACAAATGCCAGTAGACACTTCCAGACTCTCTGGCCAGGACATTCGTGGAAACGTCGACAGGATGCTCGATTCCCCGACGACCGACAAGGGAGGAAACTCCAGGACTACCCGGATCGGTTCGAGCTACCCAGCCTAACCTCGGTTGACAGTCACCCCGGGGTGGGTCCGGTGTAGGAAGAAGGCTCCAGACGGCACGTGGCAGACGTTTCCGAGATACACACTGGCAGACTCCTGAACAGTGAGGGCTGACGAGGCAGACACACCTGACTGCTGACGAGGCGGACACACCTGACTGCTGACGAGGCAGACACACCTGACTGCTGACGAGGCAGACACACCTGACTGCTGACGATACACTTCAGTAGCCCCGAACCGCACGTGCTGACGTCAGACACACCCGGCTGACGACGATTCACTTCAATAACCAGCCACAGTCGGTGCTGACTGTGTAGGGCTGCCGACGACACTCTTCCAATCGTCGTTCCTTTCCTCATTCATTCCTTGTCCTAGGTAATTCCTCTCACGGGTAATTCCTGAAATGCTTACTTGGCTAATGAATATTCATATTGAACTTTATCACTAGTACAATAACAACCACAACAACTCTCTCCATTATCATCATGTTATACACACCGTGGGTCGGTGTAGGTAAAAGGCTGTCAGACCCTCCTGTAGTCAGGCGTAGTTAACCCACTTAACCATTCGTCCACATTAGTTCCTGTAACTTAATGACTAATGAGTACCACTCACTGCTGCTATTAGTCTCCCTCGCGTTATACTCATCACGTGATTTCTTGTTGAACGTTACGATTTTTCTCATGAAACGATTTAACAATACCTTTGCCGTGAAATCAGAATTTAGAATTCAGGACAATATAAAAACATATTTGTTTACCTTTACACGGCAAGGAACTAAATGCACAGATTCCACTGTCTGTATTCACACCTGTACAGGTAGGACCAACTGTCTCGGCGGCTGTGTTGGGAATGTCACACACTGTTCACTGAGCGACAAACCTGGAGGTGAGCTGTCGTTACTAGTGTCACGTGTCATCAGATGCTCCTGCACGGGGTGTACGAATTCACCCTTCATTTCTTTTATTCTCACGCGGTACACACACAAACAGAAGAAAAAAATTGTTAGCCTCTCACTGTTTTAAATTGTTTATTTTAATTTGTCTTAATTTTTTTTTTATCTTTATCAAGATACATCCCGAGGAAACTTTTGTTTACAAGTAAATCACACTGGAAAATGAAGCAACCACAAGTTGACTTTTTCTGTTCATTTATTCCTCCTAGTCTTTCCGTCTATATTCTGACGCTTTTCTGTTGAATGATGAAGTTACGGTTACACCAGATACAACGATATCTTTAATTATAATAATTTATATTTTTGATATCGAGTCGGTTATTAGCAGTGATAGTGTGTGGGATAACCGCTACCGACAACCATGCAGGTTCTTAGTTGTAATACACACACACACTGACACACACACACACGCAAACAAAAAGAATAAGTAGACAGAGACAGGAGACAGACGCACGAGTTAAATAGACATTAAAAGATTTTCGTTTCGCTGAAATCTTTATGAGGATCACACAGCATATAATAATTTTCTTTCAATGGAAAACAAAAGCGAAATCAGATTGGTTCACAAGTCTTTTATTTTCCAAGACATGAGTTGTAATATTGTGGCAAATAAAAAAGATTTCGTCGTAAGACGTCAACTCCCGAGCGACAGCCAACACTAAACAACTCATTCAAACTGGCAGAGGAGAAAGTAATCAAAGGGACGTAAGACACATTAAAAAAGGTTTTGCTTGTTATCTCCCATTCTTCAGTGTTTCGTTTGCTACTGATCCGACCTGAAAAATTATTTTTTCAAGATATTTATGTATAATCAAGTCTTTAAAAGAAGATAGAAGAAATCAATGTTTACTCCCTTACTGAAATTATTTATTTTAATCGGTCTGTTTTTGTTTTCTTTAGCGAGATAGCCCCTACGCTACGGACTACGGAGGCGGTGCTCGCGATCTTTAATGTAACCTGCTGTAGTTTGACTTTGTCTCGGTTGCTTTGGGCGCTCATTTATTTTACCTTTACCTGTCATCAGTTTTAGGCCTTGACTTATTTTGCCTGTCGCAGTTAACTTTATGCCACCATTCACAGTGTTTACAAGTTGTTGAATTAGCGCCAGAACAAGTTTCATGGCTGGCAAAGTTTGAAGCGGAGGTTCCTCTGAACGCGGACTGCCGAGGTCGCTGACGTCACGCTTCAGAAGGCTCCAGAAGTTTTTTCCTTCACTGAGATAATTAAAAAAAAAAAAAAAAAAAAAAATCAGCCTCCCGGACCTTACTTTAACGGATATCTTTCTTTCTTTTGTATTTTGCTTTTTAGTTATTGCAAAAATCGATCTACACCTTTAAGGGAGCGTTCAGAAACTCTGGCGATCAAGCAAGCAAACAAGAAAATGAAAGCTTTCATCACCAACGAGGAAATCCCACACTGAAACGAGACTTCCCGTCGCCCCAGAAATCATTTGACAAAGTGCTGGACCACAAAAGCCGTTGTTTGCGTGACACTAAACTCACAAAGCTATTTTCAGCGACTGCGACAGAGGCAACCGCCTCACCTGAAGTAATCTGTTCTTACTTACCTGGTGGCAACGTGAAAATACGCTTCCGTTGGGATACAATGGTCACCTCGGTCCACAGCCAGATAGAACTGATTACTCAAAATATTCTTCTCTTAGCAGAAACGAATATTCAAAACACTAATATGTTTACAACACGCTTTACTGATATAGCTGCATGGTAATGAAATGATCTAGAAAATATAATACAACACCAGTGTATTACTCTACAAGGGCAATTACAGATACATGTCAACATAACAATGAGTTCAGGCAAATCACTGGAAACAGAAACATGAGAGGTGAATATTTTTTTTTTTTTTAGGTATTTTTTTACAGGTGATACAGAGTGTACAGTTGAATAGAGAAATAGTTGAATAGAGAAACACACTCCTCTGTCGATTTTTAAGCGGCTGTCCGAACAGAGACAGGCAGTGAATAGTAAACTCTGGCTCTTAAGACATTTATTTAACTACAATAAAATTGTTTACAAAAATAATGGACGGCGCGCAAGAAGTCGAAGACGTTACATATCACAGAAAAGTACAGAGTAGTTGAACAGGTGTTACATGTTTTGTTTTCTAATTAGTGAAATACTTATAACGGTCTCTACAAACATCTTTACTGTTGATCTACGTATACAAAATTACCAGCGTTTGAAATTATACACATAGTCACTGACTAAACGCTCAGATAAAACAGATTCCAACGACTGCTTTTTTAAAAGCAGCAGATGAGAAAGATTTAGAAATGAATTCGTTTTCACCTGTAATAAACAATAAAGTTCAATTGCATTGCCTCTGATAGTGAGAGACATAGAGACGCATGGAGAATCGGAGGTCAGCGGAGGGGACGTCCAGGGCGGTCACAGAGTTCAGTCTGCACACAGAGCGCGTGCTGACCTCGAAGTCAAAGGATCGACACCAGGCTTCCGCGGCGCACGACTCTCGACAGGGGCCAGGTGTGTCAGCCACCATGGTCTTGTTGTGGTAGCCATCAATGTAATAAAAGGCATACCTGGTGAAAGAATCCGTCAGGTTGGTCGCTGCACAGCCTGAAAAAATAACTTAATGTTATCTTCCCTTAGATTGCATCAATTGCTGGAAACACAGTAGCACCCTGAATAATTAATTTTTTAAAGTTTCTATAACATAAAATTGTCGACGACGACGACGACGACGACGATGATGATGATGATGATGATGATGATGATGATGTGACATTATATTTCACTGTTTTTAATTTTTCGTGGATACAGTCTGAGCTGAGCTGTTAAGAGTTCAGATTTACATGTGCTCGATATTTATAATATTCTTTTGAGACGCACTTCATCGGAAGCAGTTGAATATGAAGATAATCTTATTTTTTTACACCAGTGTCTGAAAAATGGCAAGCCTGCTGAAACGGGAATAAAACAATGGCCTGAAAACTTTGGCAAAGGTTTGGCAGAGTCTGACTATTATACTCACCTCTGAGACAGGTGTTCGTGCTACTGGAGTAGTAGTAGCCGATGGAACAGAGGCAGCGAGTGGAGAAACAGTCCGAGTTCGCCATCGTGCAGTCGGCGCTGTCCCGGCACCTGATGTTAAACCAGCCTGATGCTGTCAAAGACACAGAAAGTTATAATATAAAGACATTTATTTCTTCAGAAAAATTATGTAAAAATGTTTCATAAATCTTCAAGAATTGGATTTACAAAGACTGGGTATCCCGCGCATTTAATCAAAAAAGAATTCTGTCGGGTGGTGGACTGTTTAAGACTGATGCTCTGGGCCATCTCTGTCACATGAAGCATCATGACATTCGGTCTGATGTACTGGGGTGGGTTTATGTTCTTCCTATAAACCGTGTGAATCCTCGTGTGAAACAGGGAATAGGAGGAGGAGAAGGAAGAGAAATTGATAGGAGGGAGCACAAAGGGAGTCTCTTCTGCAGCTCCTGTCTGCTTTTGTCAATAGACTGATAAAGCAGTTATGTAACTGTTGCTTACCCTGTACAGTTGCTGTTTCCTCCTGATTGCCACCAGTTGCGAGTTCTTCAAGGGTAGGAGAGCCTGTCCCCACGTCTGCCTGCGTGGACTGAATGGGAGAGCATGGGCTGGAAACGTCTACCCCTCCACCCGTGTTACTGCCGTTGTCCTCCAACAT
This sequence comes from Pomacea maculata, assembly GCA_004794325.1. Taxonomy (NCBI): domain Eukaryota; kingdom Metazoa; phylum Mollusca; class Gastropoda; order Architaenioglossa; family Ampullariidae; genus Pomacea; species Pomacea maculata. The sequence continues at coordinate 612,420 of SRHC01003542.1, read as the reverse complement.
ATGAACTGTCATCTGCGTGGAATCTGTGTTTCCAGAGTAACCCTGAGATTCCTCGCTGACCCAAAATTTGGAGACCTGGAAGGTTACGGCATCCGGGGTCGAAACAGGTTGTTTGGAGGTCGAAGCAGGTTGCTGAGAATGTCCACGGCACAGCGGACCGCCTTCCAGGAAGTTCTTCTTCCAAAACGAGAAAAAAGAGCACTTATCATCGACTGTGCACGCCAAGGCGCATGCCCTGAGCGAGGAAACCTTCAGGTCCCACAGGAAGTCCTCGTGAGGACCGTTAGACTGTGCTGACGTCACCAGGCTTCTGGACTCCCTGCCGGCTGCTGTGTACCACAGGCAGAATAACTGGAGCGCGGCGAGTCTTTGCATGACTGATCACAAGCTGACCCGGATGTACAGGTGGCTGGATAGGACACTGAGACGCAAAACACGTTCACAGAAGTCGCTGAGCAGCATCAGTTACCAAACCTACAGCATGCATGTTGAAGATTACAGATCTTTGCAGCTTTCAACTAGATACAAACGGTAGAGGATTTTTATTTTTGGAAACAGGACTTTTTAAAACTGAGGTGGACAAATTATTTGTGACTTGCCTAAGCGATAAATACACCGACCCTAAACTGTAATTAAAATTACAAAAACTGTCAAAATTTTGGATCAGATAGAGACCATGGACAATTTCTGAAACATGCTTTTTCCTCTGAATCACGAGGTGAGCGTACTTCGCAGGAGGAATGTTCCACACCTGTACCGTGTAGTGTAGGTGCTATTAATAGGCTTGCCCGTCAGACCACTGACCTCCTGCACGCGACACGCGCAGACAAGAGGAGGGCGTCAGCAGGAGCTTTTTTATAAACGATCATTGTGAACCAGTCAACCAATCAGGTGGATTCCGCATTACGTCATCGTTCATTAAATTTGCAACTACCTTATATTAATTTTTGCTCTAACAGAGGGTTTATTTGTCAGGAAATAATGTCATAAACTTCAAGTGATGATTGGATTTTCATAAATAATGCATCATCATCATTATTAATTATCATGTTTGGACATCTACAAACTGATAACACTGATTCAGTTATGTACACCATTCAGAAAATGCGATGAACAACTCAGCAGTCAGGCACTGTACAGAGAATAAAGCACATCAAGTCGAACAACAGGATCGAGAATGAAGAGTTCGACACATTACAAGCAGTATTTTCTGAATAAATATTTTTTTATATGATTTACTAAGGCTGAGAAAAAAAGAGTAATGTCTACAATTGAAGTGTTTAAGACTATCAGTCATTAAATGTAGGTTAATTAAAGATTCTGGGACTTGATTGCATGCAACAGTGTAGCAGCGCCTGGAGTTAGGCTGTATGGGCGATAACTCGTTGAAACAACTTTTCGGGTTAGTCAGGTTGTTTCCCCTATATCGTGTGTGTGTGTGTGAGAGAGTATGGGGGAGAGTGAGGAAAATGGACATACATAAATATAAGACGATTGTTACTCAGCTCTGTGGGGAAACAAGGGGTAGAACAACAACAACCACCACCACCACCACCACCACCACCACCACCACCACCACCACCAACAGTACCACAGCACATTCATTACCACTCTACCAGGCAGATAACCATGATCAGATTCACATTTGAACTACATTCATTTGCACACAGTAGCGCTCAGCCTGCTGGTCCTGCACAATCGTTGGTCCAACATAATCTGACAGAACTCTTCTGACAGGACACAAATAGAGGAGCGAGAACGACAGTACACTCTCTATATGAGATTTATAAAATACATGTGAGGAAATAGTTTGAAAACTATTTTCTTGGCGATGTAAAAAAAAATAATATTACAGTGTAGTAAGCAAGGGAGGCAGCCGCCCACTCAAAAAGAAATCTTTTTGCCCCCCTCCCCAGCCCAATGCTTCAGATGTGATTCTTCACAAAGTACAAAAAACGTAGAGGGGCAGAGAGAGAGAGAAATGGCAAATGTTTATTTACAAGGGTAACAGAATAAGCAAAAGTTATTTTTTCAACCTTTAGTCCTCAATATAAAAAAAGGAAAAAACACTACTACAAAACAAAGACATTATCAAAGAAATATGTCTTTTTTTTTTGCACAGTAACTTGAAAACATTGAATATGATTATAAATATACATATAAATATATATGCTACGATTCTACCACCATGTGTGTGGCTGGACTTTTGTAATGTGTGAGTGTGAACGCCATTCACTGTCAGGATGGAGTTGGCTCCACCCTCCACAAAGCCACTGTCTGCTTCTCTCTACCCACTATCCGCCATGGTTTGAATGCCCAGATGGCGAGGGCATCTTGGAACTCTTCACACGACACCATCCTTTTGAGCCTTCATCAATATTTTGTACAAACCACAAGAGACACAAAACATTTCACCGTCTGACTGAACTCATGAGTTCGCCTGGATTCACTTTCATTGTTTTGATTGCTTTCTCTCTTTTTTATATTTTTAAATTAACGATGTCCAATTTATTCAGGATGGAAAGAGCTCCAAATGAGACCCTGCCGGGAGGGCGGGATGGGGACCTATAATGTGAACGAGGTCATCTAGTGTGAACGAGGTCATCTAGTGTCAAGAGGTCGTCTCTGGATGCTGCACACAGTCTACCAGCCCTGAAGATGTGTCTGATCGTGGAGCGGAAACTGACCGTCTGGTGAACAAGTCCCAAACTGTGAAGAACTATTATCTTGGCCTCGTGACAAAAATTACTTCCGACAGCGGCAAAAGACAGTTCAGAGCTGGGATTACATGCCTTTCTCTCAGAGTGGTCACAAGGGCAACGACATACCTCCGTCTTGTCGACATTACTTAACCCTCCCCTTGCTGAAACATCTGAAACAAAGATGGTTTGTTTGAAACTCTATACCTCTGGTCACGGAATGCTGGTCAGCATGACATGTTCGCATGTCCACAGCACGAATAATTTCCTCCTCCTCGTCCGTCTCCTCCTTCTTCTTGTTTTTCTTCTTATTATTATTATTAAAATGTAGTTTGTACTGACTACCAGTCACCAGTCTTGAGAGTTTTCCATCATCTGTTTTTCCTTCACTCTCCGTTCATGTGTATCTTTTCTTTATTAGTGTCGACATGCAGAATTGTGTCATGATACCACAGCCATGGAGGGAACAACAAAGGTTAAATTCAGAATCACCAAAAACTGTCTTGCCTGGGCGAGTCTTTAAACTGACTAATGCCAGCTTTTGCTCCCTACAGAGTGACACAACTCCAGCCTTAAAAGGCTTACAACCGTTCTTCATTCTATTAAAGACAGGAATGAACTTCGAGAAGTGTGAATTATCTCTCCGAAAACACTCCGTCATCGGCGGGGGGTCTGTCGCGAGGACGCATGCGCTGCCTTCAATCTCTGGCCGTGATTGGCTGGCTTGCCTTTCATTGTCCTGTGATTTGGTGGATCGGCCTCGGGGATCAGATGCTGATGTTGATCAAGTGATTACTCCTTCCCCGCGTCTCCCCATCTAATCCCGACTCAAGACCCTGATAAACGACACCTTCCCTCCCCTCCCCTACCTCCCTCATCCCCTCTCCCTCTCCCTCATCCCCATCCCCTCTTTGCTGGACCTCGTCTCTGAGATTCGTCTGGTCTGGCATGACTCACAGCTTTTCGGCTTCTTCAATCACGAGAACAGATTACCGTGCGTTCGTTTTCTTGTGGCCGGCGCTACTTTGCTGCTCGTTTTCTCCGACAAAGATCTTCATTCTTCGTAAGATGAGAAGCAGGTCCCTCAAGAATTCTGTTCAGGGAAAGAAAGAAAAGGGTGGGTGTGTAAGGGGTGAGAGCAAATGAGCATGATCTAGAGGTATATTAAAGCCTTGCAAATAATTCTAAAAGAACGAAAAGATCGAAAATCTTGCGTATATGTGCTTGTCTAACAGTAAAAACTGAGACAATTTGCATGAAGCACGGACAGACTCAAAATGTTGTATGATGAACAGCTAAAATATATACTTCTGATACATGGCTTAAGAAGCATCATCATGGCTAAGACAACACTGGTTGTCATATGAACAATTGTCCTAATTTATATTTTTTTAGAAAGCAACTTGCTCTTGACATTTCCTACTTTATTTCTGTAATTTTGTTGTACTTGTGTAGTGTCAAAAAAAAAAGTCATTATTCACTACATATAAAGTCATATATAATTTATAGAGAGTATTTAGTGTAAACTAGTTTAGCTCCGAGTGTTGTATTCTTGTTAATTTCATCAAACTTTTTATTCCGTTATAATTAGGAATTTGATAAATGAATCATACACATATTCTTGTTTTCTTTCTCTCTATCAGCAGCTAGATTTTAAAAGGCATGTGGTCTGGACTGAGAGAGTATACCGCACATTTCTAGACAAAATATTAGCAATATTAACAGTTAGCAACCTAACTATGGCTGTTTACAATATTTCACCACACTGTTCTAACGAGAATATCGTTCTTTGTCTAATTGACATTCCTCAGCCGTTGGAAGTGGCCCCCTACTGAACTCAGAACCACACCGGGGGTAGCGGGGAGGAAGGAGAGGAAGAGAGGGACAGGCGGGGGAAGCGAGGGGTAACTTAATCAAGTCCCGGGCCGCACAAAACTAATACAAAAAAATGGAAATGTGAAGCGAGTTCGCAAACAGCCGGAGGGCAGTGAGGACGGAACTTTGATTTGACCGCCTGCCTTCCGCGCACATCTGTCCGTGACATTTGACCTCATTTGGACAAACCTGTGGCTTGGACTGAGTGACGTGTTGCACCCCTCCTGCACCTGAATGACGTGTTGCAGGTGATGAATGACGTGTTCCAAGTGTTGAATGACATGTTGCAGGTGTTGAGGAGTGTTGCAGGTGTTGAATAGCGTGTTGCAGGTGCATAATGATGTCTTGCAGGTGCTTAATGCCATGTTGTGGTACTGAATGGCATGTTGCAGGTGCCTATATAAAACAATAAGTATAGAAGCAGAGTGGTTGGTGTTGTTTACAAGTGTGAGCCGTAGAGAGAAGAGGATGTGTGTGTGGATTCTGACAATTTGTTTTAATAAACAAAGAACAAGACAAAGGCAAAGATCGCCACGTCTACCAACACCACTTACACTCCCACGGAGTTGGGGTGGGGGCGCGGAGAAACAGATAACTGTCACTGAAACAAACATTCACACAGAAGACACAAACAACAGTCAGACACACAATACATCCTCGCACAAAAATCGTCATCATCTGAGTTTTGTTGATAGAAAATTAAATACCAAGGAAGGCTACCTAAAAAAAAAACAGTAATAAAAAAATAAACAAGTAAATAATTATTTTAAATTAACAAAAAGTGATTGACTAATTAATGGCTTAAAGAGGATAAAAACTTATTTCATTATTTCGGAGTCAGATCAGCAGCTGGTGTCAAAGTATTCAATCTGCTTGTTTTAGGAAAGATAAATGACAAGACTGATTAGTGATTACAAAATTGTAAAGGCTGCACGTGTGCAGAAGAATGTTGTATGTTATTATTATTTTTTTTTTTAGCATTTGCTGGATTTGAACGGACTCATTAAAAGGTGACCAAATTCTCTTTTTTTTAAAGTCAGTCAATCTGTGATGCAGGTGTGAATCGAAGAACACAAATCGCACTCTACATAGTCAACATGGCGACATCTGTCTCGTTGTCTAGACAAAGTTAATACAAGCACTTTTAATATTTAATGGCTTTTAGGGAAATTTAAACTTTAGTTATACCCGTTTTATATATGTAGTTGATTCCACTGCACAGACTGTGTAGAAATGATAAACACTTGTTTAAACAAGTCTCTTCTGCTAGGGACTATAAACATACCCTACTGTCATCATCGGGTGAGCGGAGGTCACCGATGAACATTTTAGTTACTATCGAATTCAGAGTTATATAATTTCCTTCTTTTAAGCTTTATTAATGCTTGTAAATAATAATTTTTTTATTTGATGTTATATATCCTTATTTTATAGCCTTTCCGATGATGTTTGGTGGTTTGAGTTGAGTCACACGAATCTCTGTAAGGTGACTCATCTATGTAATGATGAGCAACAAGTCATTAATATTTCAACAAAGTTGTTTAAGTGTCTTGTTTCGAATTTTGTACCGCAATTTACACTGATGAAACATGTAAATGATCTTTAAAAGAAAGAAAAACAGAAAGTCAGATAATGAAAACGCAAGGGATTGAAGGAAAGTGGCGATAAAAAGACGGAGCCATGGAGGAGAGCCTGGCGAAGGAAATGGAAGATGGGGATGTAGTTAAGTTACGAGTGGGTTGGTTGTGGTGGGGAACAGGATGGTGGGTGGGTGGTGAGATGGAAGATAGAAGTGGAGTGGGGGAGAATGAGTAGTGTGAGTCAACTCACAGTACGCAAACTCATTTTACGAAACTACAAAAAGTGGCTCCTAACCTCGTTTTGATTCGCATTATTTTAAAAATGGTGTCAGCCGGGGAGTTGGATGGGGTGAGAGAGTCTGGGGATGGGGCTGGCAAATGTGATGAAATTTCCTCCCCATGCAAATGATTGCTCCGCTGGACGTCGGGGAAAATGAGCTTCATCTCAGAGTAGCCTCCCCTTCAGTTCAGGAGGCGCTAGCAGACAGAGTGGAGGGAGGAAAGGAGGGGCAGAGACACTTGTCGGCATTCTGAGAGGATCGTGTCGTTCTCCTTTTCCAAACATCAGGCTCACAATTTTCTTTCCTTTCCTCCCTCATCCCCTTCCTTGTTCGTTCGTTCATTCCTGCTTTCCGGTCTTTATTCTTTCATTTCCTCCCGCCTGTCCTTTTCTTCAGTCTTTCTGATCCGATCTAGGGTCTGTCAATATCGATAATTAGAAAAATTCAAATAAGTTAAACTACTTTCTCCTCGCTTTACGAGTTTATTTTAAATACGTTGATTGTCTTCACTCATTTAACTATAACAGCTGATGTCAATTCCTCATAAGGAGGGAGGTGAATAGTGTCCTAGAAAACAAGCCGTTAAACATACTTTAAGGTGAAAATCAAACCGGAATAAAGCAAATCTTATAAACAAAAATTCTTCATCCCAAAAGCTTTTTTTTTGTTTTGTCTCTAATAATTAAAGAGATGGAAAGAAAGAAAAAAACCTACATAATACTGATCTGAAAACACCAAAGACCTGACCACCCAACCCTGCTGCGCCTTACACCATGAAGAACTCTGTCAGCTGCTGCCTTTGTGGTGTCCTCCTCCTCTACGACCATCTGAGTCAAGGAAGCTAATCAAGGTTCGTAGCTTCCCATGAAAATTGACTTTTAGTACAGTTCGCCTTCTTCGGTTGAGTACTTGGTCAGAAAAACGATTTGCTGTTCAAAATTTCTACATGGGCCATCTCTCACCCTCGCAGGCAGTCGTCATGGTTACTTGTCGGAATGAGAAGACAGCCGCCGAAAAGGTTGGTTGGTGGAGCACCAAGAGCTATGCATTATTCATCTACAAGGATCGTAACTCTTGATGGTCCTCGTCGCCTGCTAGACTGTCTTAGTAGTGGGAGGATTTTAACCAAGTCTGAAGCTGGTGGGATGGCTTCTGCACGGGATGCAAGGAATTCCGAGTGTCCAGACTCTCGAAGAGCAAAGAAATGCAATCTGGTTCAGCTCGTGTGTGTGAGAGAGAGAGACAAAGAGAAAAGAGAACGGTAGAAAGTGTGGATAAGAGAAAAGAGTTTGTGAAAGTCGCATGTCTACCACCAAAATGGTTTCTTCCTGTCCACCAGGAGTGTTGACACATTATTTGTTTTTGCTTGTGCTGCTAATACTTTACCTTTAATCGAGACAAGTGATTGTGCTTTATACCTCACCGAAACAATTGCCTTTGAGATTTATCCGGTGCGACTTTGATTTCTTCAAGAGTGAGTTAATATTTAGGATAATATATTATTTTTACAAAATCTGGTTTAAAATAATAAATATACCAACTTCTGTTCTCGATAAACTCCTTCAAACATCATGTACAGAAAAAGGTAAACAACAATAATGTCAGGATAGTGGGGTCGGCTTTGGGGTAATAGTATGTTGCACTGAGCTTTACCCAGTCATCAGAAAAAAATTCATCATACTAAACATTTAATATCGTACTCTCCTGCCTAACTTTGACCTGCGGGGTCAGGTAAATCTTGCAACAGGTGTTTAACTTCGTGACCTATTTCTAAGTTAATTGTCTGCTTTGTTATTTGCTTCAAGGGTAGAGAAATATGTATGGGACTTCTATTTAGCTATAGACACTGATGGCTTAAAATTCGAATCTTAAAGTCGGTTCTTTTTCGATGAAATTCAACAAGTTCAAAGGGTTCTAAGAAGAGCAGCCAAGGGTTCAGAGTTGCTGCCGGGTCTATTTGCCAGAAGCAGTCGACAAAATTACTCGGCCAGTTTGTCCTCGTGGAGAAAAAAGGAAATTAGCCATCAGCTCTGTCCCCTTCATAGCTTTCATGGTCATTCAGCGTGCAATGACCAGGGGAGCTCAGCGTGGACGAAACGGGGTTTTAATTTGCTGTCCTTGTCCTCGGGGGAGGATGCGTCACCCCGAAGTGTCGTGACCAATGGCAGCACTAAAGTTGGCACCGGGCAGGACGTGACTGTCACGGTCCGACCTGCTTCTCGGGGAGGAGGCCAGGGGGCAGACAACCCGAGAATCAGCTTTCTACTTCCTGGTTGCATGTCTCCAGGGGTAGACTTCGCAGCTTGTCCTACCTTTCAATAAACTCAACTGTGGCTGTGGGTTGTCCTTCCTCACCCAACCCTCCTATCATCTTATGAGATTTACGACGAATGCTAGTGAGTTTGTTTACTATATTTCTTTCAAATGTAGTATGTAATATGTAACGACAACTCTGCCAGTCTTATGTTCGCAGGTCCAGTCCTTGGTCAGATTGTTTTCTCGACAAAGTTCGATCGCTAGTTAGTAATGTCCCCTGGATGAACTTACCCATAAAACCTAACCAGTGACGTAATCAAATATCATCCTGATCAGTGTGTCGTGCAGATCAATAAAAAAAATCAAAATATAATTTTAAAAAATCACTAAAGCGAGTAATTTTCTGGAAACGCCCTACAGTAGGCGGGCACGAGGCACGCGATGCACGAGCGACATGCAGGTGGCGCTCACGTTCTTGAAAGCCTGGTGGCTGCATGATATTGCCTCAGTTAATAAGCTGGCCTTTTGACAACAGTGTAATTAAATAAGACCACTCAGAAAATGGAATTTTCTGTGATAAATTACGATGGAAGAAAACATAAGGATGGAAGAAAAGAAAAGAAAAAAGAAACCAACAAACAAACAGGGTGGTGGGAATGGATTAATGTAGGCTTCCTTGCTTTATCGTCTATGATCTCAGCCCCCCACTCCCCTGTAGCAGCTTGGGTGCAGCAATAATTACCTGTCGCCATGCAGAGAGGGTATCAATTTTGGAGCCGCGGTGGCTTGGAGGTAATACATGGCGGCCAGGCTCACAGGCCGGTGCATAATTTCCTGGAATCCAAGCCGCTGCTAATTTGCTTTTTTTTTCTTGTCCCTTTACCCCGGCGAAATATTCGTTCCGCGCAGCGGTGTGTTAGACAAATGTATTTGTTTTTTTTTTATTTGGTTTGTCAATCTTACTTCTAGCAAAACAATGACAAGAAAGGGACTGACGGGCGGGGTTCCCAGAATTCCGGTAGAAATAAATAGGTTATACCTCCTTCATTCTCTCTTTCAATGTCTGTGTCTCTCCCTCTTGTGTATATAATGTCTCTGTGTTTCTGTTTCTTGATCTGTGTATTCCTATTTCTACCTTTTTATGTCTCTGCTTCTTCCTCCTCTCTCTTCCTTTCTTGTCTTTATCCCTCTGAAATCTAAGTGAAGGGATTAAACCTTTTGTTATAAATTTGTTGTTGGTACTTTAACATATGTCCTACAGATGTAAAGACTTATTTTTACATACGCATTTTTTGTTAAGCATATTATCTTTCACAAATATTTATAAACAACTTTTGCACAGGACCTTCCTCACATCGATTATGTAGACCTTTCTTTGCTAACGTATATTAATATAAGACTTTGTCATTTTTCTCTAGGTCTTGTTCTCGAAATAAGAAAAATTACCTTTTGATCACTTCTTTTCTGTGTTTAAACATGGTTTCTCTAAAGTTACTTTAATTTCTTTTTTATTTTTGTTTCTTTTTGTCCCATTGTTGTAATTCATATTCAGAAAATGGATCTGCGAGTAGTTTCTAAATTAAAGGACATCTGAAAACAAATTTTAAAAAACATCAGTCAGCTAGGAAGGAAATTAATGTTCATTGGGTCGGAGTTCATTATTTCAGACATTCATAAAACTGAAACGTGTCAAATTATGTAACCACCACACTTTATAGCTAATCTTCACAAAGAATTAATAAAAAAACTGCAGTTTCAAGTTGATGCCGCAAAGACCTTGAGGTCTGAGCATTAAAGACATTAACTAGTTGATAAAAGGCTTAATTTTCATTAATGTCCATAACGAAAAACAACACGCCTACATTTTTTGCAGTAAAAAAGAAACTTCAAAGCTGGAAGAATTGTTTTCTGCTAACATGTTCTGACGAAAGTCAATATGTCAATGTCCTGCCAGGGATGTGGAGGGAATGTTGTGTATGGGGGGAAGGAATGGAGAAGGAGGTGGAGAGAAGGAGGCAAAGGAAAAGAAGCAGCTTGCCTGATGACTTCTTTAAAGTTTCCTCCATTTTGATGCCCCCAACCTCCATCAGCGTAAAATGCAATTTATTTACAGTGATGAATTTATGACGAACTTCAAACGAGGTGCTGTGGCCTGGAGAAAGGGAGACAACCCCGGCAGATAAAAGGTGAGAGAATGCGCGTGAGATGCACGAGCGCGGACGCAAAATGGCTGGAAATGGACATGGGGCGAGGCGGCGTGAAGCATTTGTCCCCAGGGAGATGCGTCACCACTCTCGGGAGACTCGACAGTAACCACCTTACCCTCCTCTACCCCCTAAACCCACCATCTTCACTCCTTCCTTCTCTTTCTTTTTCTTCTTCTAGTGTCTTCCTTTAAAAGTCTACCTCCTACTACACCCTCCCTCCCTCCCACCCCACATTTCATTTCTCCGCCTCACACATCGTTTGTTCTTCATATCAGTTTGTTCTTCCCTTAAAGGCCTACCCGTACCACACATAAAATTAAGTTAAACGTTTCTGGCAGAGTAACAAAACATAAAAATACAATGAAGAAATCGGGGACTAACCTAGAAATGCAAGAAATGAAAATTGTGCTTTTGATCACAGCCTTGGTTTCTCTCAGGTTCAGGTTAGTTACTATCTGGACTTCAACTAAACGGTCATGTAGAATAAAATTGCACTAGGGTGGGTCTTTAAGGCCACGTCAGTGTGCTAACCAAAAACTATTCATCTCCTCTTCTCGCTACCTTTCGTTTTTCTTTCTATCATTCGCTCTCTTTCTCTACTTACCCTCCACCTCTCTTTCTCTCTCTGTTGGTTTCATGTATTTGCTTTTCGGTAACTTTCGTGGAGGTGTATACTGGAATATTTCGAGGGGTGAGATGGAAAACGTGTATAAATGATTCTCCTCATCTGTCAAAACTTCCCTAAAGGGTGTGGCAGAAGCTGTTTTGCTTTTTGGTGGTAATTTCTTTAAAATAAATAAAAACAAGCAAACAACAGAACATTTCTAAAACCCTACGCTGTATGTTGTTAACAATATTTTAACAATTTTACTGAATTTTTTGCATCAAGGTCTTGATTTTTCGTTCTTGTATTTCTTGTAGAATATTATTTTTCTTTTCCCCTTAGACTGAGTTGTCAAGAAGTTTTGTCGCAGAAAGCCATTTTTTTCTCGCCAGGGGAGCACAGTTGTAAAGTATAGTCTCCCTTGTCGCGCACAGTTATCCTACCTTAGCAGTAATTGAATCTCGTGACACTCAGCCACAAAGGCTTGTTATAGGGAGATAAATGATGGCCGGGGTTTGTCAAGCTCCTGTTAGTAACAAACTCACCTGCTTGTAACCCTTTGAGCCTTGAATCTCAGGTAAATATCACATCATTACAATGCCGCTCATTCCACATTATTTTGTTTAATGTAGAAAATCTTCAACCTACCAAGTATATGACAGTACTGTCGTTAATTTCAGACACTTCTCCATTTCTTCTACCATCCTAGACACTAGTTGCTGATCTCAAATTCACTCAACTTCCCGAGAACATATATTTCCAGGGCAGCCATCAGCTTGTTGGCATGGCGACTGTGTTCCACAACATCATCTGCGCCCCATTTTGTATCATTTTCATTTTGTCCTTATCATTATTAAAAAGCCTGAATGCTAGTTTGAGCAGAGTATGTCTATCCAAACAAAGAGAAGTAATAATGGCGACCAGCATTAGTCTCTTCTGCAGGTCATTTTTCAAAATAGAATTTATGTCCACTCCCCTAACCAGAGATAAAAAGCAACCCTGTGGGAAATTAGTGGTATACGTGTTATTGCCGCATTTTGGAATATTATTATTTATCAAAGGCACCGCCTCTCGTGGGTGGTCTGATGGGACCTAATTCTCTCTGACATTTCAGCTTTATACCTGCTGTTATGTGCGGTGTTTGTACTTCGCCATCAACAACATCAAGAGAGGCTGCAGGAAAGACAAACAAAGGTTGAACAGTTGAACTCATTTGGTAAACACGGTAATTGCACCCGGGGTAAGAAGGGAGAGGTCATTATTGAGCAAAACATAATCAGACACAGAAAAAATGACAGGAATGGATAAGTGGATTGTTTTTGTGTACAACCTGTTGGCCTTTCACGTGACCCAGAAAATTTGAAACAATAATATAAAAAAATTAACGATGTTTGGTTGTCAGATGCTTTTTCGTTCGAGGTAGAAAAAAAATTATTTAATCTTTTCTGAGACAAGACTGCCTAAATCGACTGTTTTCGCACAGAATCTGACAACCTTTCACATGACTCAGGAATTTTGAAATTCAAGAGTCAACGATAATTCACCTGTCAAATTTTTTTGTCATTAAAGGTAGACAAGCGAAGCAGCTTACTCTGAAAACTGATCCATGATATTTCTGTTGTCAGTTTTTTCCTGTTTTTATTATCATTATAGTTAGAGAAGGGCAGAGATGTACATCAGGAACCCTCCCTTGCCTCCACCAATGCAGCTCGCTAGGCAGGTTGTCTCCCCTTGTGCGCGGCTGTAGATCAATAAATACCAGTTGCCTCCCCTGTAACACATACAATGTGGAGAGGACAAAGACAGATCCAGACAGGGTCAGGGGATGAAATGTCTCAAGAGGGTGGGCGCTGGTCATGAAACTCAGCCTCCATTTATCTTTGTCATAAGACGTGTTATTTCTGCTGCCGAAGAGACGGACAAAATTTTGCTGGATGAATAGTATTTTTTTCTGTACCAGAGAAACGGATGGAGAGGAAACGTATGATGTGAGCTTGGCGGCCCAAGTAATCCAGTTTGTGGAAGTATTGGATGGAGGAGATAGCTGACGATTCAACACAATGGTCGTTTCCATGTGATGAGCACTCGGGCAATTAGAAACGAATGATGGCGAATGGTGGCCTTTATGACAATCCGCCTCATTTCCACTTCGGATCACAACAGCAAGACTGATGGCCATGCCAAGCTAATAAAACACCGATTTAAAAATAAATGAAAAAAAATCATTCTATTCAAAGAGAGAGAGAGGGAGAACATTTTTATTTACCTCTTATACTCCTACAACAATTATAGCGGCAACGACTACTTCTACTCCTCCTCCTACTTCTGCATAGATGACTACGTCGACTACAGCAATTATTATCACAACTTCAGCAACAGCAATCAACACCATGTGTTAACATTTTCTACCAAATTTTAATCTTATGTCAGATCATTCGTACTCCACACACCCGACAGACGAGACTTTGACGAAAGGTCAGCAGTGGACTGTAGGTTGTAGATGTTCGTTGACGAACACCCCGATGAATACCAGGGTTTCGTCCATCGCCTTTTGACAAAGTCCAAGAGGGAGAGGGAGAGGGAGAGGGAGAGGGAGAGGGAGAGGGAGAGGGAGAGGGAAGAATAATTATTGAAGACAGGCATGTGAACTAAAAACTCGTTGACTAGGTTGAGATACATTTGAAGCTAAGGTGACAAAACCAGAGATATGGGGGAGATGATGTCGGGATGGGGAGAAAAAGCGAAATTCTTAACAAACGATGTAAGACTCCAGCTTTACAGTTTCTGATGGGTTACCCCTCCACTCCTTCAAAAACCGTTTTCCACAAATGTTGGAACCACATGAATCTTCTTCTTTCAGACCGTAATGTTCTGCAAATTTCATTAGACCAGTGATCACAGACTACAAACAGTTTTCTTTTGTTTTGTTTCCGTGAACGAAACCAGATACATCATCGTTAAATCTGCATTCAAACCAGTTTGTTGTATAATCCTATCATTTGTTGCATACAAGTGGTTGTCATTGGAGTCGGTTCAGTCAAAGCAACAGGCGACCGAACACAAGAAGTTTGGAAAGTCCGAGGTAAGCTAATGTCTGGTTTTTCTCCCGATTGTCAAGTTTTTAGGTTTCATTTCTGTTTACTTGCAATTTCTCAGATTTAGTTGTTTATTTTTCTCGGGATGCAAACTCTCGCACACCTTAAGTCCCAGCATGAGGTAGGGCTGTGTTGTGTCGACTGATACCCAGACTCATTTGTCTGTGGATTAAACTGACAGATGCCAGTTGAATTCCAACTGGGACTGATATCCGAGAGATTTTTGTTCCTTTTTTCACACGGGGGAGGAGAAAAACACCCACAGACCATTATTCAGAACCAGAAAGAAACTGTCGCGAATTGGTTGGCATGTATTTTACAACTCTTGACAGTTATGCCTGTCCTCTCATTCACCTTCCATAGAGTTGGCTTGTCGCTTGGATGGTAAGAAGATCGCAACAACATCATACAATATGAGATCCCCCACCAATGATGTATGTATATACACACATCTTGCCACACACGTTGTACTGCTTTCTTTTTATGTTCTTGTGCCGCATTAGGTTCTGGAGTATCCATTTTTCTCTTTAGTTTGTCATCATGTTGACCACTCCCCTTGCTGCCCTTCTTTGCAATAACCTCACACCGGAAATGAGCAAGATGGATGTTTCACAAATTTCACCTTGTTTTAAACCCTTTTTGGTAGCCAGAGGGCAAAATGTTTCATCTACAATAATCTAGTTTCATCTTAAGACAAAGAAAGTCATTAAAAAAAATAACAACAATGCTGGAGAGCAGTGAGGACGACCGTTGGTGGCAGGTGTATCTGTACAGCCGTTTAAGTCCTGCGCGATGGCACAACATCTTCGTAATTTGCTGTCCATAGAGAAATAGCTTGGCTTTTACAGGGCCGGCAAATTATGCACATTTTTGCCCGGTGTTCTCGCTGCACGCTCATCCATATGCCAGGCGGAAGGACGATAAATCTGCGAAGGTTGAAGTCGGGGGTTGTGGGGGGGGGGAAGTCGGGGGCGAGATGGAGGCTGGGAGTGGGATGCTTCTTTCAAGACCGCCGGATTCGATCCAGCAACTTCGCCCGGACGAATGCTGTCGATCGTGGGGTGTGCTAAAAATAAAAAAAATATGGGCTCAGCTTATTGCTCCGACAACATGTGAGTGTGTGTGTTAGCACACTGAAACTTTTGTTTGTGTGTTGTCTTCTGTTGCTTGAAATTGTCTTAGCACTGAGAGAGGAGATTAGACACAAGGACCACAGCAACGCCATTTATCATGTATGTAGACATCATACAATGAGATATTTTATCTTTACTTTTTTATTTATTTATTTTTAACTCTTCGCCTTTAGATCAGCAGCGATGGAAAATTTTGCAATGCCTCTTCATGGAAAACAAGAGCAGCATTTATACGGACAGTGAAAAAAACACCCGTGAAAAATGTTGGTGAAAAGCCTGCAGTCGGGGGTTTGCAGTCATTTCTTGACTAAGAGTCCCACTAGAGGGCGCCACTACAATTACTAGAGACATAACAAGAAATTGGAGGACAGAGCAAGAAATATTCTTAGAAGTAAGAAGAAAAATAAAGGGCATGAGATTGAGCTTCCTAGCCCCTCTCTACAACACACACACATAGATACTCTCTTGGCCTATATATTATATTATTACTTTCAAGAAAACGTTGTTACCCGCCTTTGAGAGAAACAAAGCTTGATCCACCAAATGGCAAATATCTGCGAGCCATAGGCTGAAAGAAGATTTCTGTAGGAGTAGCAGTGGTGGTGGTGGTGGTAACACCAAGGACAGTCGACAACAACCGCAGGCCGAGAATGAGCAGCGGCGGTGATGGCTACAACAGCAGAACTTCAATGCCTGGCAGATGCTCTCTGGTGGGCAACAGTCCTTAACACCCATACTGAACACTTCAAACAGTCAATCCTGGCAGTTAAAGCTCTACTGGGGTGGATTGTTTGCGACAACTTGGTAAAGGTCTGAGCTAAATATTATTTATATCTCGAGAACTGGGTGAGAATGCCCACCGTGCGTTTTTGAGATAGAGGGGTTAAAATATCACCAATATTAGATGAGGTCAACAATACAAACATAAGAACTGTGCGTGTGTGTGTGGAGAGGGGGGAGGTCTCTGCATTTTTATTTCTCTGCGGCGATCTGTTCTGATTCTAACTCTCCATGGGACACCTTCTCTTGTCTTTTGTAAGGTGCAATGATCCCTGATTTGGCTTGGAAACCGCATTATTGGTAATTTTTAAATGATTTGATAATTTGTGACCCATGGGTTATCACCCCCTTATGATCTTGTTTTTAAGTTTCAAACGGGGTCACATGTACTTTGCGAGTTGTTGAAATTTTTAAAAAGTGCAAGGGAGAGAGAGAAAGAGAGAGAGATGAGAAGAACAGGAGGTAGGAGATGTAGAAGGAGCAGAGGGGGAGAGGAAAGTGGGAGATGGGAATAGTATACAGAGCCAGACGAAGTGCAAAGACCTACAATTAATTTTTTTTCAATCTAAAGTTTCTCGACACTTTTGTAATTTTAAAATGTGACTTCATTATTAGTCTGAATTAATATTTGACACACACTCTTCTTTTTTCCCTCAGAAGCTGTGGGAAAAACAGTTATTTCTACCTTGATGTCTTTTTCAACAACTACACAGCTTACACCTGATGTAAATGCTCCGAACCGGTTCAACTCCCCTCATTGTGGAGACAGGGGGGGGGGG
>SRHC01003542.1:539070-595105 GCA_004794325.1 Pomacea maculata | reverse complement strand
GGGAGGGGGTGGGGAATGGAATGGGATGGGGTGATCACTCACACAACACAGAACATACACCTCCACCGATGTAATTCACTTTTGTCCACGAGACCGAGGTCGGTTTACATAATTGATGAATATCTTGTCTTAAGCAGTTGCGCTGCAGTCGCAAGATTACATGTCTGGACTGCTGCATCGTGAACAAACACAGGCTGCGTGCAAATAAACACTTAGTATCTGGCACATGATATAATACTTTCTGAAAAAAAAATGTAGAGTTGTCTCGATCTCTTTTTTTTTTTTTTTTTTTTGGTCTGCTAGCCTTCATCTTAAAGTAGTCTAGACATTCCAGAGTGTTGTGTGTGGATAAAGAAGGTATCCTGGTGAACTGAACACTGGTTTAGTTCTGGTTTTATTTTAGATGATGTAACATATTATTTTAGGTACTGCATCTATCATATATATATTGGTCTGTATGTAAAGTACTACTCCAACAACTGCGAATGTTAGAAAAAGGCTCGTCCAGAAACCAGAAGAATTTAAAAATAAAAGAAAAAAAAGTATTTCCAAGTAAATACAATGAAACATGCGCAAAACGTGACACATGTTTTAGAAATATTTTGAACAAAAAATTTTTCTAGTTCTGCTAAATTGTCATTTAGCTTTCAAAGAAATGGATTCTATTCCCAAGTTGTGCCAGTGGCAACTGTCTTCAGACTGTCACCCGCGGCTTAATGTTGCTGCCTCCAGACCCTGCCCCTCGTCACCCAGGGTGTTAACGGCTCTAACACTCCGAGTGGAGGAAAAGGTCCCCCATTCCAGAGCTGGAAAATGTGACAGCATCTGCTCTTAAAAGTAAGTCTGACTTTAATCTTCGCAGATCACAAAGTGCAACGGGGAAACCTACTGAAAGGCTCTATTTTGGTCCTGGAGAGAGAGAAGGCATTTCTTGGGAGGAGAGCTTCGATTTTCTGTTGGGAGTAAGACCGTTTAGTCCTGGACTTGGATTTATCACAGAACCCAGTCGTTGGCAACCCTGCCACGTAATGGTAAACCTCTGTAATTTTTAATTATCGGGCTTACAGTCTACGGGCTTGAATTTACAGCTAGAAATACTTTCATCTGGAGAATGTGTTACAGCAAGGAAATGGACCTCTCGTGGAATCTTACTTATGTCGCCATTAGTCAGTTCCAGCTTGACAGGGAGTCTCAGTAGACTACACAGTTGTCTTCCCCACTTCCACAACTCCAAGACCACCAAAAAGCAATAAAAGAGAATTTAATTCCCGAATTCTTTGTCATTCATTCATCTTATGCTTAAATCGCGACTTTTTCGTGTTTAAAAAATTGTGAAAGATTTGCTTTTCCTCTCTGGAGTTGTAAGTTTGTTCTGGGAAATATCTAGGATGCTTTGTAGAATGACACGTATGCATATCTATTTAGACAGAAGATAGTTTTGCCAACAGTAAAAAAAAAAAAAATAAATAAAAATGGAGAAATGTCATGCTTGCAGGAAAACCAATCTTAGCTTCTCATTTCGGGAGCTAAGGTTTTCCATCCGTGTCTGGAACCAGTGGAGAGACCAGGACGCCAATGGTTTTAGCCTCCGGCGACCAATAGCAGGGGCCACCACCCTGTCTCTTCCTCCCACAATGCACTCTTCTCTTTCCAAATTACACCACACGATTTTTTAACTCGTCCATTCTTCCTTCTTTGGACTGCTTTATGCTGTGGGTGAAAGAATGTGGTTGTGTAAGAATGACTAATTGCTGCCATCTTGATGGGAAAACAGAGAGGATGGTGGTTAACGAAACGAGCTTTGATCCCCAAGGCACTCAAAAGAAAGAAGAGCTGGCCACCACCCTCCCGAACAGGTATCTTCCGAGAACAGTGGGGTGTGTCACACCTGACATCCCCTCCCAGCACCCTACCTGCCACCCGTAAGTTCGCAGGACTATTCTCACCTTGTCCTCATAGCGCCCTCTGACCTTTTCGTCGTTGTCAGCAGTGTGTAACACCTGGTATGTGATTAAAATAAAAATAAAACTTAGACTTTGCCACCTGAATTGTTTATAGCCATTGAATTTTTCTTTTCTTACAAAGAAGTATGCTGCAGTCTTAGTTTCCTAAATGAAAATGTAGTTTTGCTTGGATGCGTTTGATGTCGACATTTATTTATTTGTGGAAAACTGTCTTCCTTGTAGATACATTCTCTGCTAATTATTACTATCTTAGCCTGCCTTTCACTCACGACATGTATATCCTCTTGATGACACAAGTGTCTTGACTCAAGATGAGGCAAGTGAGTGTCTCAACGACTCAAGATGACACCAGTGAGTGTCTTGACGACTCAAGATGAGGCAAGAAGTAAGGCATTAAGTTGTGGTTCCTTTCGCGAGACTTGCACGAGAACGTTGGCGAGAAAGCAGTCAGGCACTTGTGGATTCTCATAAACCTCTCGAGGAAACGATCGCCAAACGCCTGCGTGGTTAGGGGTCGCTTCACAGGCCACGACAGCCTGTCTTAAACTATTCTGCGGGGCCGCCAAAGATCGACAGACGTAAAAGTAGGCGGCAATTAAATGTGGATGATGGAGCCAAGGCGCACTTTACAGGCTCTTGAGAGAAACACCTCTCCTGCCTCGTCTGTGCTGACATTTAATCTCCCGAGGAAAAGTTTCCTGAGGGAAGATGAAAAGACGAAGAACAGAACGATGAGACAGAAAGAAAGAAAGAAGAGAAAAAGAAGGTACCAAAAAAGAGATAGATAAAAGAAGGAAGAAATTAAAGACGGGATTGAAGAAGAAATAGATGAAAGTGAGGATGAAAAAAATCAAAGACTGACAGAAAAAATAAAGAAAACGAAAGGTAAGAAAGAAGCGAAAGATTGATAGAATTAATAAATGAAAGGAAAAATAAAGAATATTGATGGAGTGGCTATGATGACGATGCATGAAATGTCTTTTCTACATCATTTAGATAATTCAATCATCATAGCGGATCGTTCTGAAATAATGTCAAAGCCCCTGTTGCATGGAAGAGTGATATTCATGTAGAAATCATTGAACTCGATGAACTTAAGGCTATTTACTGCATGATTCTGACCAATACCACGAACACGTGACCAAACATTACACGGTTGCTATAGTGAGTACCGGACTCAGTTCGCTTAACGACTAATGACTGGGTAGAGCTTGGTGCAAGACATTCTTTATCTAAACCTGGATGAATACACCCCTTCTGTTTTCGAGATAAACGCTTATGAGCGCCACCGTGCGCAGAAATAAGTCAAAAGCATGACGTCACGGTTGTTCCAGCTCTCCCATTGGCTGAGGTGTCATTTTGATATGCACGCACGCGCGCGCGCACACACCCTCGCTCTCTCACACACCCTGACACGAGAAATAAACAGTGAAAGACTAGTCTTTGCAGTAATTGCCTGCACATGCGCAGTCCATTCCAAACAATACGTGGCCAGTGAGTTTGCTCGTCCTCGCTTTCGCGAATAGGCGCGTGCACGTGAAGCTGTGTGCGCGTGGAGGTAGGGACGTGCCTGACGGGTAAATTTACGGGTGTGGGTTAACTAGGGAGTGAGAGGAGGGTGGGTAATACTCAGCTACGATTAGCGTCTGCTGGCAGAAGCAGGGTACTTTTTTTTACCTTCCTGCAGTAGCGTCTAGCACTCAGCCCTGGCCACCCTGCCATTAACCGTCCATGGTGATGAACCGTGACCTCTGTTGCCCCAGGAGTAAAGAGACTGGGGTACTCGCTGCTCTGGGAGTATTTGGCTTAGTTGCTGCCATGTCGACTGGCACCTGGACACCACAGTCCTGACTATAAATTGGGCCGGGTGGCCGGGTTTGTTTGTTGTTGTTTTTTTACCTGTTTGTTGTGAAAGCACTTTCGCTCTCCTTATCTCACTCATAGATATACATACTCTCTGTGTGGCTGGCCCAGTTCTGTTAATTAAGAAAACTGATGCGAATGAGAGAGTGAGTGAGCGATGCTCTCCCTGATCATATTCTATCGCTGTATTCATTTTGCTCAATTTTACACCAGGGTTCACGAAGTACTCGGGAACAGACAGAATGTATCACCTCAAAATGTTTAGGAATCATTAACACTGGCAAAACTAGCAACCTTTTTAAGCGAAGAAGGCAACTGAAATAATTACCTGTAGCGACAAAGCTGTAGTGATTGATTTCACTATTACATCAGAATGAGCTCGTAGACGGGTGAGAACAGCCAGATGTGATCAGAAAAATCAAATAAACAAGAAATTTGAGACATGCGATACAGAAGCGGTTCCTACCACGTGAGACTGACGAAGGAAGAAAAGTCAGAGAAGTGGAAAGGACAGCTACATCTTGGTGCTGCGCAAGTTAATCAAACTCTTCTCTGGTCTTCATCCAGCCAATGCTAAGAGACCACAACATTCCTTGGAGGTTTGTCCAGATAGCAACCTTCCTGACGGCCTATTATTTCACTGTTTAGTAAAGTCTCCATCGGGACCACCCACAGCCTCCCTTGTACTTGCCTCGCGCCCCCTGTAGGCTGTCAGTACGAGATAAACAATGACCAGCGAATAATGAGACACACAACCTGTGTCTAGGATACAAAATGGTGGAAATTCATACCCACACTCCTAAGGAGCATGCTCAGGAGGTCTAAGACTTCGGACAGTTTCTTCCCTTCACCTCACCAACAGTCGCCCCAACGGCGCAGTCCTCGTCCTTCCTCTCGGGTCCCTCAGTCGTGCCCAGCTCTGGTCATAACAAAAGTTGCAGCCATCGAATAAAGTAAAGAATGGTGACTATTAAAGGGATAAAAGGATTGTTGGAAATAAACTCGTCGGGAAAAAAGTTCCGAAGAACGGCCGCAAGGGAGGTTACTCTAAGCGAGGTTCCTAGTCTCGCATGAACGCTGCAACTAATCAGACCTCGTCGCTCTCGGGAGAGTTCTGCTCGCTGCTCTTGACTCGGCAATAACTGATGCGTGCGACGATGGGGCTCGTGATGCAAGGAGTGTAGTAACATCGGAGAGGGTCCTTGTCGCCAAAGGTTTGGGACAAATCACTCGAGCGAAAACTTCGTCTTGACAAGGTCGGTCTTTGAGCAAAACATGTTTTAGAGAGAAAGGCTTTTAATCCAGAATTTGGTCATAAAAAAAAAATGCATATGATGCATAACATGAACAGACACCTTCAAACCATAACTATCACGAATATGAATATCATTATTTCCCATCTGTTCACAATATTAAATAAATACTTTAAACAAAGATGCAATGTTCCGAAACCCTTCAAAATCAGCAAGATGCACAGAGTATCTGCTGTTCAAGCTGGTATTTCTGGTCACACTTGAGTCGTCTGCTCCCTTATCCTCGAGAAAGCTCAGTTGATGAAGAGATGTACTCGCCTCACGAGAACCAGTCTGAACTAACTCGGTTCAAGACATTATTTGGCATTGATGATGAAGTATAAATAAAGAGAGTCTGACAGTCCTCTCAGTAATTCGATTACATCTTCCATTAAGTGTGGAACCTTTTTCAAGTTCTCTATTCCATTACGATTTAATAGAAGATTTTATTTTTATCTATTACGTCACTTGTACCGTTTTGATGGAGGACGATTCTCGGACCAAAACCCGAGCAAGTATTTGAACAGTTGGCGGCGGATCGTTAAAGACACTCCACGGCGAGAAGCAGCAGCAGAATATTGGAGAGGAGGTTTCTATGGAGAGACTTCAACGAGTTATTAATCTTGTTCTCCGGCGGGTGGGACTGAATAGTCGAGCCAGCCGCTCTGTCATAGTAATGGCCGCCCGGACAAGATATGAAAAGCCAGGAAAACAGAAGGAAGAAGAAATCCAAATAGAGACGCCAGCTTTCATCGGCACTTCTCGCCGCATTTTCTTCATGAGAAAGGTACGATGTGGGCACCATCATTTCTGGACGGCTTCATTCATCTCACGCGATCAGGGGAGATCACGTGCATTAATTTTGTAAGGAATCCCTAGCTGTCAATGACGCCACGAGAAGACAACTCCAGCTGATATGATTTATGAAATTCCGGTCTGGTAAAGGTCTTCGTCGATTATGGCATCTGATTTAGTTCACACACTCACACACACAAACACGCACACGCACACACACACTCAGACACACCCTCCCACCATTTAGTTCACAGACACACACACACAGACACATATGTCCCATTTAGGTGACATACATACATACGCGTGCGCACAGCCAAACACACCAACACACACATACACACAAATATGCCTATGCGTAGTAAGAAAGAAAGGGGGAACTATTCTGTGACAGCTGGAAGGGAGATAAATCACATGGCGCTGCTTACAATCACAACATTCATCACTCTGGATGTGTAGTAGAGAGATTTCGTTCTATCAACTGGTTTATAAGACAGAAGCATTATTTGTTATCATAAGAGATAAATTCTGACTTATGTGGCAGCGGTGACTAGTGTACATTAATTTGACAATATAATTATGTTATTAATGGCGTAGTGGGGGGTGGACAGGTGATTAGTGACTTGTTTATCTACAGCAGCACACGGATGCTACTACTACACGAGAAGTGTTCAGGCTTGTATGTCGGCATCTTTACAATATGTAAAAGTGAATTTCTTTTTTAGAATAAATGGTTTAGTTACTAAATCCTGAAATATTAGTAAATAAACACTCTTTTATTGTGAGGTAAAAACTCAAACATCACATGCGCACAAAGGTCAAATTAATGGCGTGAGTACATTTTAGGTCCACAACAATCATCTTCTTCGTCTTTGTCATCTTCATTATCAACAACAACTGTCTTCAGCTTCAACTAGCCTTGACTGCCATGAGTAGCCCTATGATCTTGCCACAGTTCTTGTTATCTGTCTTTGTTATCTCCCCTTCGCTTTGATTGGCTGACGAGTTAATTTGACGGGAAGAACTCGGCATCTCATCGAGCAAAGCTGTAAATGTCCATGTTTTAAAGTTCGAATGTCACAAACAGAATATTTGAAGAACAAAAAGGTTTAGCTTATTGTTATGATATCGCTTGCTGTTAGGATGCAGTACATTATGCAATGAAAGGATTTAATTAATATAGTGTAATGATGACATTTAATAAGTTAAAAAATATAATAATTTATTATTATTATTATTATTATTATTATTATACTGTATGTTGTAGTGCACTTCCAGATATTTTGGAAACTGCAGATGAAGCATCTGTCGACGGTGAATCACTCGGAGTAAAATGCAAGCTGTGCTGAGTTGGTAGAGAACAGCCTGTTGTTACAAATGCTTGTATGGATGATGTAATGTCCAGTTGTCTTAAACAAACCGAAGGCGGATCGAAAGCCGGAAGACTTCTGTTTGAGTTGCCTCCCTTTGTTGCTTCTCTCGTCAAACGAGAGTTTTAAAGGTTTCTCGCCGAGACAAGCAGCATTGCTTTTGCAATTTGTGACCAAAGGCGATGGCAAATTATTTTGCATTTTGTGACAAGACGACAGAACCAATCAAGTGAAAAAATAAACCTGATCTTCGTCAGAAGTCTTGACTGTCGCAGTGTGGAACTTTTTTTTAGTTTATTCCGACTTTGAAGGGTTTGAATGTTTCTTGACATTTTAATTTTTATTTACTTGTGACACCTTTTTTTTTTTTCGATTACCATCCTCTTGACAAGCAAAGGAATAAATCGCCACTCATTTTAATCAGATCACATGATAGTGTGGGTCTGGTAATTTTTATGAAAATAAGACTTGCGGACTTTAATCAGAGTGTGGATCACTTCCAACAAAGCACCGATCAGAACATGAGTGATCACTCCTTGATGATCAGCTTTTGTAGTTCTCTTACTTTTAGTGGGGTCCACTTTTTCTGCTCTCTCTTGTCTTAAAGTTTCTTTGAAACTATTTTATTGTCTCCTGTGTTGCCATAATTCTCCATAAAACTTAAAAAAAAATCTGTTTATCTCCTCCGCTGTCAGAACATTCCAGTATGTTTGTGATTTCCCCCCATTTCTTTCTTTGTGTTTAAATGGCTTTACTTTTAAATCCTACAAACACAGAGAAGAGAAACAGCGATGAGTAAATTGTGCATATTTATTCATTTTTGTATGGCCAGTGTTACACTCACAACACTTCATAAGAAACAATGGCATGCACACACATACATGAAAATCACAGACAAGTTATGCTTGCAAACACACGCGCACGCACACATCCACACAAACATTGTTATTGAGTACATACAAGGATTCCTGCACACCCACACACTACATATCATACATACAAATCTTCATACACACAAACACGCACACAAAATGAACACGTGAATTATCACAAAAAGGTAAATAATCACAATGAGCATTACTTGCTCCTGTTTTGAAAAGTGCAGCAGTTATGCACACAAATTTACAAGTAAAAACACACTCAGAAAACAAAAACATTGGATACATCGGAGAGAAAGATTACAGTATGATCAGACAGGTACAGTTTGTTCTTCTTGGCAAAACGAAATTCATGTCAGCTGCAACGTTTTCATCTGGTATTACAGATAAAGTTAAAAAATTTCTTTTAAATGCTGAATGTCAAGGAATATTTCTTTTTCAATTATCGGAGTCAGGTAATACCCTGCGAAAATGTCATTTGTAAGGTAACTGAACATGTCGACATCAAAAAGGTCTTCGCAGTTTAAAAATACTTTCTATTTAATGCTACTGACTTTGTATTTAACAACAGATTAATTAGACACTGATATGTCGAATATGAAGGACATGAAAAACTATCAAACACATGCATGACAGTATGAGCAATGAGGGGACAGGTCTAGAACAGTTGATGTGGTCAAATAAATACTCGGGTCAGAGGATGAAAACACAGCGGACATAACATCATTTTTGTTTCATCAAGCAATTTCGAATGAAGCATCTTGGTTTCTTTGGTCAGGAGCACAGAGACATATAAAGTACACACACGAGGTTACCAACACAGAATGTCAGCAAAAATATACAACAACCGGAGTCCACACACTAAAGGTCCTTCTTAACCGGACAAATGTCGAACATTTGACCCAGTCTGGCAAAGTTTTGTTTGAAAGTCACAGAGAAACTAGAGACAAACCTTTGGGACATCGGGGCTTTGGTACTCAGACTTGTTTGAAAATACACTGACGATGCAGTGCGACTGCGGGAACTTCGGGGGTTTGACCATGTGGCCCTTTGACCGATTAAGAACGACCTTAGGGACGACTGTGGCACACACCTGTAGTAGGGCAGTCAGGGCATCTGTGAAATAAAGCAGTTGTAGTTCACAGTCAGGGGTCTGTAAAATAATACAACAGTCACAGTTCACACAGTCCGAGCATCTGTAAAGTACATGAGAGTTCAGTCACACTGTGTGACATCTGTAAAGTACATGAGAGTTCAGTCACACTGTGTGACCATCTGTAAAGTACATGAGAGTTCAGTCACACTGTGTGACATCTGTAAAGTACATGAGAGTTCAGTCACACTGTGTGACATCTGTAAAGTACATCAGTAGTAGGTCACACAGTAACACTGTCAGTTAAATACATCAGTAGTTCACACAGAAGGAACATTTCATTCATATTAAACTTGTTCATTAGATTCTAATTCAGCTTCATACAAAAATGAAGTTTTAACTGGACACATAATCGAAAACTTAACTGTTCAGTAAATTATTGCACGATCTTCATATCAAACATTGACCAATAACATATTCCACAAAATGTATCCGGTTAAAGAAAGACCCTTTGATGGACAGATATTCATTAACATAATTAACATTAACACTTGAGGAACATAGTAAGATTCTGAAAGATGACTGAGACAAAATGGCTGCTATGTTCCCGATGCTCCCATCATTTAAAGCGGATTCTACCCTAGCCATACACCTTGTTGCTAATCATGTGATCATAAGGCTAGTGGACTGAGTTGTTTTCATCGTCCTCTCAATGTCACCACATATTTCTGATTATGACTGAAGCAAAATTCACATGCCTTCCTTTGTTTAAACGCATCCACACAGCTTTACAGAGTTTGATTGCTTGAACAACTTCGAGATATATAAAGAATGCTCAAACAGTAGTTTTACAATATATAGTTTGGAAAACTGAAAATATAATCACATATATTGATGTCAATTCAGCCTCATTGCAAATAAATAACAGCAAAGATTATAAAGCAATTATGTCTTGATTAATTATTATTAATTATCAGTTGAATTTTAGTTCTTGATATGAATTTTAGACATGAATTTCTGACGGATTATGTGGATGTAGAGCCGAAGGCATGATTGAAATAAATGATTCACGGAATTGACCCCGCCCTCCAAAAATATGCAATCATGTTAACAGTTTTTTCTGTTAGCACACGTTTGACTTTATTCATCAAATTTTATTTATGAGATTTTCAATTAAGGGTTTTCCTAACTAATCATTATTCTTCTTGCTTGCTGCATCTTTACTGCATTAATTTTGAAGCCACCTCTTGAAACATTTACGAATTCAGTCACGAGCACATCAAATTATGACTTGGACCTTGAGGGCAAATTAACAAAAAGATTTGACAGAAGCCAGGGTTTCTGCCAATATTCCTCCTTAGCTCAAATTTGGGTTTTATCTTGCATGAATCTGTTATCTAAAAATATGGTTTTAAGCCGCCTTCATGTGTCTGTCTGTCTGTCTGTGTGCTGTTCAGACACAGCCACACTTAAGAAAATTCTCTTCATCATCACTCGGTGAGGACAGTAGAAAGTTTCTCGATCGTTCTTCAGTGACAAGCGAGGCCGGGCCTCGGTGACTATACGATGGACATAGAGGTAGGAGACGACCTGTCCCTCTCTTTGTCCTTCCCGAATGTCATGTCTGTGTAGTTGGACAGGACCGGACAGAAGATGGCCAGCGCCGTGCCCGTGATGGCCAGCACGTAGCTCCACCCCATGCGGCAGTGACCCACACAGAAGACACGGGTGGACTCGCAGTAGTACTGGAAAAATGGTGTGGAGAACCCCAGAGGAAACATCAGCAGTCCGGCCAGCATGATCAGCACTGCAAACACAGAGAAAGAAACCTAAATATTAATACAGTTATCTACAGCAAAGTTTTATACAGGGAAACACCCGAGGAACATTTTAGTCGTTGTACCAAAGCACACATCTGATTTCAACGTGCTTTGGTCTGACCTACCCATACAAATATTTCTCTGTGGGTCATTCTTTATCACGTGGATGAAAAGGCCAACTAAGGAGAGCTCAGGTCAAGACTCCAAGCCTGGTTGCGCACTTTTTCAAGGGAAGTCACTCTAGCAATCGCACTCAATTAAACCTGTTCAATGCGCCACAACTCCCGCGCAAGGACCGACGGGTCCCACCAACCCCCCTGCCATCCTCAGAACACCGATTATAATCTCGACCCTTCTCTGCGATAACGCACATCCTTGAAAACGGCTCCTCCATATCTTTAAGTGAATTGCTCTTCAGTGAAATGAGGGGAGAAGAGGACGGCGGCCATCAAGCAGGTCCGCAGCGAAGCCCAGGTCCGCATTTAATTGGATAATGTGTCACTGGCGCTGGCCCCGTAATGAGACTTTGAGAGCTGAGTCACCCCACGCTGTCCTGCGGATTGTCGCACCCCTTCCTGAAGGTTCCAGCGCCAGGGTAGCATAACCCCTGGTCCCGGTGTCACGGCGCATGCCCAGACGAGTTTCACGGTGAGCACGGTGAGCCATGTCGGCTTGAAGCGTTGGAAATAGAATTGAAGCGGTGTCAAAATCAAATCTTAGAAGTGCATGAGTCACCTTGTGTCTTTGTTTGCTCAAAAAATAACTCATATCATCTGCCATTGTGATCAGGGGAGGATACACAGGTCCGTTAGACAGTTTCAGGATTTGACAGTTTGACAGTTTCTTTAGTTTCTGACTGTCCATGTGCACGTGACCAAGAAATCAAATGTAAAATAAACTGACATATTAAAGAAGAAAAAAAAAGGAATGGTGATCAAAACAGAAAATAATAATGATAATATTTTTATATTGCGTTATATTCTGGGGAAAGGATCTTACGGCGACAAACATATCTATCCATAATATATATACAAGCAGGCATATAAAAGAGCCAATCTGCAAACTATTTCTGGAAAATATACGCTTTAAGGTATTTTTTGAAAGTTTTATGTTCCTGGGTATGAATTAAAAATAATAAACATTTGTTTGTGACATTTCAACTTTATTTTAATGCTGTGGAAAATCGTTCTCACATCGTGGTTATACCGTTTAATCTGAGAGCTCTCGAGTCCAAAGGAGACACATTAGTTATTAAAGGGAAAGCAGCCATTGCAAAGCAGTAAAATGAAATTTCAGAGAAAAAAAAAGTTTGTATAGGGCAGAGAGATTAATCAAAGATTTCTTTGCTCTTTGCACAGGGGAGGCAACGTAAAAGGTTTCTGATTTTCTCCAAAAGCAGACGACAGTATTTGAGGTCAGCGCCTCGCTAAGAGTTCACTTCTCCTGTCAGCCGCCATTACAATCACGCCCCTTGCGACCCTGAATCATATCTTGGTTTGTTGCCGGCAAAACCTGGCAGATGCCAGAGCACTGAGGGAATATTCCCCAGTGCTTCCCCCAATCCCCACATAGTACTTACCCTTGTAGGTCGTTTGATCCTTATTTACAACCTGTCCAACTCACTACATTTCTCCACTCGTCCTGTCCCTTCCTAACCTCTTCCTTTTCCTTTTCATCACAGCCTCCTTATTTATTCATGTCCACCAACTAAGTGACTTCCAAAGTCTTAGGTTCCAGAGTATGTGGGAATTTCATTCTGCAGACTCAGCCATTCTCTTTTGTTCTTATCTTAGAGGTCTAGCGGGTGCACATTTGTTGTTAAACTTCTGGGTATCCATGGACTATATTGATGTCTGTGTGTTGGCCTCGTTCTGAGAATGGTCATATTTGTATATGAGATGGAATTGGTTCAGTATCTTGCAGTGAGCTTTAACCAATTAGAAAAAAATTGCATACCCCACTATGTCTTTAACACAATAATATGAAAGTGTAGTTTAAAGCCCTACCCGAGTACAAATTCCCCAACCCCAGTCTCAAGTGACTATAGTCACGTGTTCATGACGGTGGATTTTATGCCTGCTGCCATCATGTTTGTGCGTCTACATGTATGTAAATCAAAAACCAAATAAAAACAAAAGCAGTGTGAACTATAAAAAGCAAGATGTATTCCTTGGAGTCCGTATCTTATCTGTCCATTCCCGGATCCAGACCTGCTCCCTGTCTAAGCCTCCATTTCTGGCCTTGTCACATCTGCTGGCCACAAGAACTATGTTCGCTGCATGAAGAAGCCATTTTTGCTGATATGATACCCGATAACTCCATGTTTAGAGACGACTCAGAAAACTGCGATGTCCACGAGACGTCGGTTAAACTGATCTTTATATTTCTTTTGGCCGCTGTTGATATCCCTCTGGCATATCTCTTCCTCCTCCTTGTCTATCTTCTTCGGTTTGACAACATTGGGTCCTTCTCTCGGTCGTAACTGTCCAAAAAATATTTTCCTAAACAGCAGAAAAACCACGAAAACACCAGGAGATGATCCACGCCGCATACCCGACACAGAGCTAAAAATAGATTATCTCAATGACACGTGGCCGGGGTATCTCCTGCTGGGATCGGCGCTGGCGTACAGGAGGCAGTCGCTAGATGACATTTGGAAGAACCATCACAACGAAAAAATACGATACTGTTGATGGTCGAGCGTGGCTCCTTCATACCTCAGCTCCGAATAAATCAAGATTCAAGAGGAAAATCGTTCGCCACGACAACAACAACAAAAAAAAAAAAAAAAAAAATGGAGGGGTGGGGAGTGGGCAGACGATTTCAGCGCAAATATTCTGAACTTGTTGTCGGTTCGATGAGACATTGAGATAGAGGATTTCATCATCAGCACCATCAGCCTTGTCATTCGCTGCTTTTGTTTCTCGGAGTCTTTTTTTTTTTTTTTGATTTGTGGGAACGGAGTAGGGGAGGGGAGAATGTGAAAGGGGAGAGTAATCATTCAGCGGCAAATATCAACGGTTATCGCATACCGGCAAATTTTGTTTTGAGAGCTGGCGGGTCGCACGTGCCATAACCTGGCTGTGCTCTGCACGTGCTGGTGCATATCAGCACCTGGAGTTAGCTTCCCCTGTTTTAGCCAAGGGCAAACATAGGCGGGGTGGCTATGATTTATACGCGATGAGACCGTTGTCATCGCATTCAAAAAACACAAAAAGGGAGGAAAGGTGAAAGAGAAGGATGAATGTCAGTTTGGAAGAGGTGACTTGTGGGTGGGGCCAGTGAGGTTTCTCTCTCTGTCAGAAGACAGGATGCTAAGCACGAACTTGTATTACTGGACTGCTGGCAGACGATTTTTTTTTCAGTTAACTACTAAAACGAGGCAGGAGTGTACAAAGCTTCCGGTTTAGTCACATTCATTGTTATTGTTTGTATTTCTTTTATATGTCCATGTGTGCTTTTTGTGTCTGTGTGAACTTGCTTTTTATGCACGAGAACTTGCTTGTTTATATATGTGTGTGTGTATGTGTGTGTGTATGTGTGTGTGCATTATATGTATATTTGCACATAAAAGACAGCCAAAAGCTTATTTTATCGTGGTAGGTCCTTTCTTCGCATAACGCACCTTCCCCCTTAAAAAAATTTCAAAAACCCAAGATCAAAGACACTTATCAACAAAATGATAACTCGGGTAATGAAAAGAAACCTAACCTTCTCACTCTTCCCTCTCTAACACTTCTTTAAAAAAAATGCATAAGGAATCTTGTAAAAGGTTTTATATCTTCTTCCTTCCACCCCAATCATTCATTACCACATAAACCTTTCTCTTAAAAGACGATGCATCTGAAGGAAGCGGCAAGTCCACATCTTTGTTGTGCTAAACTGTTAATTTAAGTCGAGACCAAAGGTAAGACAACTTCAAGCTCGATAAAGGTTGGAGGGCAATGAGGCCAGGGTCGCCCCCTGTTGATGTACATGATAGGTGGAGGGTGGTAGTCTTATCTGCCGGCGCTGACGTAAGGCTCGCCTTTGAAGACCCGAGTCTCATGTTTCTGTCGGTCTCTCCTAATGGCAGGGTAGAAGTACCCGAGTGTAATCGCGCGTGTAAACTGCGATAACACCTGAGATACGACGACCACATTTATCACACCCCCAGCGACAACATCGACAGCAACATCTCCGGCGACAACGCTATCTCACAGGAAGAAAATGAAAAGTTATTTCTTTTGATGGTGTGAATTTCAGAAACACATAATTAAAACATCTTTGTGTGGTGGCCGATGTTATTTCTGTGTCGTGGGGTGCAGATACGCTTTCATCATCATCATCATCATCATCGTTAAGTGAATTTAATTAATTACATGAAACTTTAAAAACCCTAATATGCTCAAAGAACTCTTCTACGAGCCTTCAAACGTGGAAATTCAAAGAAAGAGTTAACGTTCCTAACTAAAGGTCACAACCCGATTACAACACTGCCATTGGCCGTCGATTTTATGACGTGAACATATTTAAATTACTCACCTGCTGTAAAGGTGAGACTCCTTTCTAGAACACCCTGGGGTTAGAGGAATCGTACTTTGTAAAAGGACTGGGTTATCTGCTCGTGGTCTGGAGCACATTGTAATGAACTCAATGAAATATTTTTATTTTAATTTACAGGAGGAAGGTGGGTAGGTGTCGTTAACCCTGTTGACCACATCTCCTGAAGCTGTCAGCCAGAAATCAGAGATCTCCAATCCACAGGAAATAAAAATTAGTCGCGAGACGAAGAATGTGATAGGGGGAGGTAATAAGTGGGATCACGTGTCAAAACACGTTAAGTGCACCAATCAGTCAGCATCACACTTCATGGACAAATGATGCACAAGGCAGATATCGCCGAGGCTGGTAGATAGAGAGATTGATTACATGGTGTGTGCGTGTGTGTGTGTTTATGTGCGCGTGTGTGTGCGATTACATCTCAAAATGGCTTCTTTCGGTCAGTGAACTTTCTAAACCGACTTGAATTTCAGGCGCCTTGTGCATTACGAAAAGATTCCCAAATCGAAGTCAAAATGCAAAAAAAAAAAAAAAAAAAAAAAAAAATCCTTGCCTCAAACATTTGCAGACATAAAAAATGTAACAAGAAAATTTAAATAAACATTTAAATTTCATCCCCATTCCCCACCGCCTTTTAGTTATTTTCTTTTTTTAACACTCATTTCTGCTCTGCGAGGAAGACAACAGACATGGAAGGAGTGAAGACACTAAGTCGCCTGCTGATGTTTAAGTGGAGAAATGTAAAATTCAGGAATTCAGCGCGTGCGATATACAGTCTCGCCGACACCCTGGCGCCTCGGGCATCTTCGGGGTCACATCATTGCCGTGGCCCTCCAGGCTAGCAACATGTTTAGAGCAAGAGAATTTTTAATGTGTGTGTGTTTTGAATGGGAGGATGTGACATGGTATAGGAAGACCGATAACTCAGTAAAATGTGGAAAAATTTTCCACAACTCGTTCTTTAGTGGATATTTAGCAATTTAAAATACGATTTTTAAAACCCACGAACCTCTTATTCCGTGTGAATTAAATTGAACATTAATAGTAAACAGCTCGAG
Organism: Pomacea maculata; assembly: GCA_004794325.1. Classification (NCBI taxonomy): domain Eukaryota; kingdom Metazoa; phylum Mollusca; class Gastropoda; order Architaenioglossa; family Ampullariidae; genus Pomacea; species Pomacea maculata. Next base: position 578,430 of record SRHC01003542.1, on the reverse strand, counting down.
TGCTTCCATGACCGGCAGCAGACTGAAAATGGTGGTCATGAAGCCTGGCAGTGTCCGCTCTTTGAGTAGTCTTTGAGCAGTGTTGTCCCCCTTAGCATGGTCTGTGATACTTGGGGACTGGGTTATCTCACTGTTCACAGGGGGTCAGACGCTTACTTTACCATCTGTTATTTCCCTTCGACCCCCCTGTATGCTGAAATGCTATAAACGAGTTTCATATCTCTTCTCCTCCCTCTCTCTGTATCTTCGCCGCTGCGTCAAAGAGTCGTTTCTCTACTTTTATCAGACATGGCATCTGACTAGGAGTCAGACCGGGACACAGTCGTCTTCTTCATAAATATTGGGATTTTCCACATTGAAAACTGTACTATAGCCACTTCCGCAGAGGAAAGAAGCCTTCACACATGTGTATTACAATGTAGAGACTACATCTAGAATCACATCGAATTTTCTCTCGACTTGATGATCCTCAAACTAAACCACACATACTAGATATTTGTTGTTGTTGAAATGACAGCTGAAACAATGGATGTGTATAGGTGGGTTGCTGTCTGCCGAGACCAACGATTAGCCTCTTGCAAAGTTCTCCACTGTTAGTCTCGGCGAGCCTAAACAAAGAATGTGACTAAACCGGAAGCTTTGTTGTAACGTGCCTCGTTTTAGTAGTTAATCTGAAATGTGACTAAACCGGAAGCTGTGTACACATCTGCCTCTGCCAGCAGCCCAGTAACACAAGTTCGTGCTGAAACTGAACTCAACGACTCTAGGTTATCGTCATAACATCAGACGAATATTCTTTAAGGAAACTGGGTGAAGTTCCACAGATTGGCGGTTCACTCCCCTGTGGGTCAGAAGGTCAATCGCTGGTTTCATGGTTGTTCAGGTCTGTGACTGGAAAACTCCTCCCCCAGCAAATGGCTACTGTTTTATTCGTCACACTGAACCACTTGTGGTCACAAATCACGAGACACTTGACCTTTAACCTTCACAGCAAACTGTTGTAATTATTTGACAGTAGCATTAAATAAGTTCCTTTTCAAAATTTCTCAGCCACTAGGGTTTCCAGATGTTGGCGAGTGACAAACCCTCTCTCACATGGACCAGTGGCTCCCTCTGGCTTGGCGAGTTGAATGGTGAACGTTGAAGCATATTAAGTGTCTGATGTAGGCCACTCACCGAGGTGATAAAACGATTGAGATCAGGTAAGTGAGAGCTTAACAGGCCTGAGAGTGTCTCGTAAAGAACTGACATCTCCTGGCAGTAGGTTTTTTTTTTTTTTGTAATCGAGACTACCCAGACTCCTCCAGCCGCGTTTTTATTGGTCGAAAACAGACGCAACCCGACCGTGACCCAGCGAGTGTAATCTCGTTCGCTCTCGAGATTCTCCCGCGGACTGTGCTCCCAGCATGTGGGAGGATAAAAGTCGGACCGGAAAGAAGCCGAACCCCGCGCGCTGCCCTGCTGCGCACGCAGCCTCAACAATTTCACGTGACTGAAACGCGCTGTCAAGCTTTCCTGCCCTGTTCCGTTTGTCGCCCCTGACGTCGGAAGTGGGAGGCACTTGGAAATGGTGGAGTGGCTAATCAAGCGAATGAAGCGATCATTCAAACAGTTTTTCTATCCAACATGACTGTGAATTACTGAGGTTTTATTTGTAGAGCTGCTAGTGCCGCGTGGTCTGAACAAACTGTTGTCATGAGTGTCTTTGTTGGTAGGAAAGGAGGATTTCTACAGGGAGGAAGAGTCGACAACTCTTAAACTAACCACTGATTCGCCCAGAAAGAGCAAATGTTTTTTTTTTACAGGGGTGAAATACTTGAGGAGTGAATAAAGAAATTTTTTGGCATTTATTTTTAACCTACATCATGCTTCCTTGGTTTAAAAAAGTAATCGTCCAGAAAGTCATAAGCTTTTTCAAAATCGAAATAGTCTTGTGTAAATACTTTCTCGCAGTTCTCCGTTCTTCACAGGGTTTTTAATGGTCAGATAACTATTTACACCAACATGACAATGTGTTTGCTTACATTTTAACATTTTATACAAGTTTCTCTTTAACACGCGGATTTGGAATGTTTAACAAAGCAAATGTTTAACAGGGTTGTGCTATATATGAGTGCATGTTCAAACGCGCATGTATTTACACACACGCGCACACACACATAGACATTCAGACATGCATACAGACACAGAGACATCTACACACTTACACGCATGCACATGCATTGTTTGGTGTGTGTGTGTGTCTCTCTCTGTCGTCCAAGTGTTTCCACTTTAACATACCCGCTCCGGACTCCGCGCACGTTCGGGTGTAAACCGCGCACCCGTCCATCCCCTACTCCTCTCTCCACCCATCATCCGGCTCCCTGACTGACGTCCTCGTATCTCACTGGCGACTGTCATTCGGAAGCCACGGAGAATGCCGAGCTCATGCCGGGCTGTCAAGAGCACCCTCGGACACCCGCAATCAAAACCAGACTCTTCCCATCCTCACCCCACCCCACCCCACCCCACTTCCTCCCTCCTGCACCGACTGGGGGAGTGCGTGCGTCTGTTCCAAGGGGAGTTAGGGGAGGGGCCGCTGTTTGCCTTGTGACAAGCTTTGCTCCAGTTTGTTGAATTGTTTCCATGGAGTGGAGCTGAGTTCTGAAAACATGCATGGCACTGAAAATGTGCGAGTCTTTGTGTGCGTGGGTGTGACTGAGCGGGTGCAGGAGGGAGTAAGTATGTTTGTATGAACGTAAGTACATGTTGTAAGCTGGAATGTTTAGTCTGTGTGCATGTGTATAGAAGTGACTGAGAGACTGTGTGTGTGTTGGAACACAAGTACATTGTCCGCTTACTTGATGGTTGTATTATAAAGTTGTCGGGGGTAGAGAGAATGTGTACAAGGGAGAGATGTTTATATTTTTAAAAACCCATGTAGGTGTTATAATATACAGAGGTCAACGAGCCAGGTGTCAAAATCAGCGCACCTGTCTCCTGTTCACACATCTACAATGACTAATTATCGCCATTTGTGTGCATGAAGAAGACATACAAACCCTCAAGCCAGGGGCGGGGGATGTCCGGCCTGCCAAGCAAACCGCAGATTTCAGTCAATCTCTCAGCTTTTGTATAGCAACATAATATTGAGTGAACCATAATCACAAGGTAAATTTTGAGGGACAAGCAAGGAACGTCCATTACGGTATAGACAGGTCACGTGACGAGAGAAATACGTGTTTCTCGTCGGCTGCCATCAGCGGCCTCTAAGGACGAGTTTGGAGAATTATGCATGCATGTGACCTTTGCCCCTAATCCGCGGGTAGACTAGTTTGATGTCGGCTGTTGATACGTGTGGCGGTCATCGACCATGTCGGCTCATACATAAAAAAAGTGATTGTCCACATTGGTGTGCACCTTGGGGAGCAGTTCAGGGTTACAAACGTACAACATTGTCCTTTCATGGATTTCTAAACAATGAGAAACAAAAAAAGCTTTGGCCTGCAAAAAATTGTTTCATAAGTTTGTTTGTACATGTGTAAGCATGTCTGTGTGTAGCAGGCATGTAGACAGTCCAGTCCATGAACTCCTTTAGGAACAGCTGTAATGTTGTAATGACATTACAGTCACACAGCTGTAATGACACTGCAGTTGTATAGCTGTAACGCCTCTACAGCTGCTGCTAATGAGCGTGACGGCCATTCCTGATAGCATGTACCGACTCTCAGATAAACCCACATCAGGATGTTACCACGCATTATCAACAGCGACCACCCGGTGCATGATGGGTAGACCAGCAAACCCTTGTTTATCTAGAAATAACGGCTCAACTAATGGTTCCCGCCACCCTCTCACTCACCACACCCCGCCTTTATGTGAAATGAATCCGCTTTCTGTTTGATCATCTGCAGCTGTGGTCGTGACCTCACGTGACCTCACATGAACCTGGTAATGGGGAGGCTGGACAGGGCGCTGTGGGTCAGTCCCTGCTTTATGACATGCAGAGAAGGAACACATGGTGCCGTCTGATATTTCATCAGTTTTCTTTAATATGCCTGGACATTCTGATTTAGATGTTGACAATGTCGTTAGGAGGGAACTAGAGAAAGTAAGAATAATACCACCAGCACCATTACAACAACCAACGACAACAAGCAGCAACAGAACAACAACAACAACAATAAAAACAAAATGGTAGCCAAAAGCGCTCCACATCCGCTGGTGCACCATGGAACATGGTTCCTCGCAACAGGGCGAAGGCCTCGTCCTTTCATGTCGCCGCCTGGAGGAGAATTATTACTTTAATTGCCGCTTTCATTTCCTGTCGAGTGCCAGAAGGCGAGAGGCACGCATGCGCAGACAATGGTCAACGGTCACACCACCCGACCTGCCAGCGTGCGACGCCTTGGTGAAGAATGGCAGGCAACCCACTTATGAGCAATCATTTTTATAAAAAATGAATATTGGAACGAAGAAGTCAAATATAAAAAAAGAAGAAGAAAAAGCACGTGAGCAGATTCTTCTCTCAAAAATAAAGCCGTTGTGTATCATTAGCTGTTGACATCTGTGTGAATATGTGCGCACACAAAACACACACATATTTACATATTCACGAATTTATGACTGCTTTTATGTTTATGCTTAATGTTTATAAGTGAAATACTACACGATGGGTAGAATAAGGGTGGGAGTGTGGGATGGTGGGTAGAGACGGAGAGAGGGTAGACAAAGTTTGTGTTTGCACGTTAACACATTTCTCCTTTAATCTCTTTAATATTACTAGTGGACAGATTTGTTTCTTTGCGTTGGCATTCACACAATCTGTTTGTTTGTTTGATTATTTTGCTGACACGAGCAGTTTTGGACTCTAATAAACTTAACCACGTGACCACCGGCATGCCAGCCACCAAAGCCCTCCACAAGCCGGTCTCGGCGAAAGAATTCATAACTTGCTAATGAGAAACATAAAGGGGTTATTTTACTCCGGTCCCCATGCATGGCCATCGATTCTCCGGCACTTGGACAATAAACGCAGACTGCGCAAGAAGCGAACTGTCTGCTTTATAATCTCTAGCAGCTTGACTGATCAGCGCCGCCAGCAGCAACTCCACGGCGCGGAAAAAAATAGTGCGATGAAACTGTCAAATGCAGGTTTATGATAAGCTTACCCTGGAATAATTCTGCTTTATGAAATAGAGGTTTCTTTTGCTGTGGTTTATGTGACTGTAAGCTGTCAACGCGTGACTGTAATTCATAAAAAGACCTCGGCCTTGATGGAAAACGATCCAGACTCTTTCTCTTTTCTTTCTTTTTTTATTCCTTTCTTGCAGTCTGCTGCCGATTCGCGATTAGTTGTTAATTTTGCTTCGAGTTATAAAAATTAAAATATACACTCTCGTGTTTCTGTTTCGTGATCAACAAAATACAAAGCATAATCAAACCTCTCCTCCCTTTAATAAAAAAAAAAAAAAAAAAAGGAGCAGACCGTTGTTTACTCAGCAAAGCCATCCTCTACGGAAGAGGAGTTGGCACTGGGAACACTGGTCAAGCAAGGTGGTTGTTAATGGCACACACCAAGGTTTGTTGCCTCCCATTCCAGACAGTTTCCAGAACACAATGGCGGTGTTTCCGCTTCGCTGGCTCCGTGCTTGCCGGCTGCTGTGCGAGTAACGAGGCATGAAAAGAAACCATGTTCCAGCCATTAAAGACTAATCTTCAATGCAAACGATTCCAAAGTATCGTTTCTCCCATTCAAAATGAAAAGCAAGTGGGTTTTTTTTCTTGCCAAATCGTTGAGCCATGTTCCGCAATGCCAGCTTACTCTGAAGACTTCATTAAGTTTGGATAATGAGTTGCTCGCCCCTCGCGGGCGCGATACACGCTAAACGCGATTAAGAGCACGTGCATTGATCACGTGACCTGCGGGCCCGAAGGGTGTTGGAGGGAAGAGAGAGAGAGGGAAAGATTCTTCAGCTCAGAAACCAGTCCCGCTGATGTTTAACCCAGGCAATGGCAACATCCAGTATTAAATGTCGCAGCTGAATAGAGATATTTGTAGATGAATATACTGTAAAATTATGGACAACTTATAATAATATCCCAAATATATTCTTTAATCAACATACGCGACATGTCGAGATGCAAAGAAGGATGTTATTTTCCTAGCTCTTCTACCCTTGACTCTTCTACGCCATTACCAGTGAAAGTCTTGGCAATGATTTAACCCTTTGTGTTTGTAAGATTATTTCTGAGATCGCCTTGATTGGGAGAAGGAGAAGTGTAAAGCACTTATGACTATAATGTGTCGACTCCATGTAAACTCCAAACATTTTACAGACTGCCTTACGCGGAGGGCCGATAGCACAGCTAGTAAAACTCTTTAAAAGGCTGAGTGAAGAGTGTCAGGTTCAAATCTCATCTTGGGACGCTTTATTTTTCTCACTGAATGTAACAACCTGTCGTCGTTGACGTTGGGGATAGGGCTAGGAAGGAGAAGGTTTTGTGGGTGTTCTGGTTTCCTCACCCTTTATCAGACCGCACCACCTCAGTGCATAAAAACAAAACAAAAACAAAACAAACAAAACAAAAAAAAACCCAAAAAACAAAAACAAACAAAACGAGAACAAAAAACAAAAAAAAAAAAGAAGAAAAAATCACTACTAGGTTGAACCTTTGTCGTTTTCTCTCCCACCAATCAGCCAACCGTTCGCTGTGTCAGCCAGTAGCGGCCGTTGGTACCTTACCAACCTGTGACGAGTGCAAACAGCCTGACAGGCAAATTGTCACGTACCCAGCCGCTCGTTAACCGGCATCATTCACACCCACCCGCCAACAATTTCCATTTTGCTGGCATTTCAAAGGACAAAAAGTGGAAGCGGGAGGAGGAGGAGGTGGATGTTGGGAAATTGCCTAACGGTAACGAACCTAACGGAACCCACCCAAAATGTCGTCACAGTCGTTAAAAATGTCGTTACAGTCGTTTTACTGTGAAACCGCCACGTTTCTATCGTGCTCTTTCTAAATGAGTTTACTCAACACACAAACGAGGCATTCCTCTCCGGTAGACGCAACAACACGATCGTCCATTGGAAAACTATTCAACTCCCAATGGAAGTTTATTTTCGGCCCCCATCCCCAGCCTAACTAAGGTTCAATTTTACTTTGAAAACCTCAGCCTTTCACCCGGATGCAATTAGTCTGGAAATAGCCTACAGTCGATGCTAGACGAGACCTGTCGGCAGTTCCAGCAGCACTTATGTGGCAACCGTCTGAACATTTACAAAAATAAAAACTAGTGAAAACGAGGAGATGGGGAAACAGGGGAGAAAAAGTGGTTGACACTTTTGTCTGGTGAAATTTTGTCACGTGATATCTCGTGCAAGTCAATTCTCCGAAAAAATTATTACAAAACAAAGTACCACAAAGAAGAAATGAATAAGTACTGGGTAAACTCACGATACCCTTAATAAAACCCTAAAAATAACGGTTAGGTGAACAAAATTTCATATTAATCAATCCATCCCGCTCCTTTCATTAGAGAATGCCTACCATACGGGTACTTTTCCTACTAAATAAACAAACAGTATTCAGTCGGTTCTCAGTATTTCTTTGTGGTTTTTTGGTTTAAAATTCGTCAGTCTTCTCCCTGTCCTCATTATCTTTATTTTAGCCCTGGTGATCCCTTACATCGGTTCTCACTAAGACTCTCACGGTTCTTTGTTCTTCTCAGAAAACAACTGAAAACAAAATAAATTTGTGGCCTGGATACACCATCAGAGCCACTTTTTCCGCTCGTGACAAGAGATTTTGCAGTGTCCTTATCATGTGACCCGCTTCCTGTCAGGTGGAGCTCCTGTGGCCCTCGTGTCACCAATGTCAATCCCACAAAAGAAAGAAGTTGTCAAAACACGATCAGTCTGGTCACGATGGACATTCCTGACAGGGCAACATGATCAAGAGAAAGAGAGATAAAGACAGAGAAGGAAGGAGAGAGAGAAGGGGAAGGAGAGAAAAATCTGCCAATAACATTTCATTTATTCTGTGACGAGTTAATCCATCCCTGCAACTAATTTGGAATGGCATTCTGTCTCAGTTCAATAACGGTTCCTCAGTCACGCAAGTCGTGGTTGTGGTCCTTGCTGACTGTGCTGTTCAGGTGACCATGGCGACCAAAAAAAAAAAAGCGCTGTGGGTGCGGAAATTGTCGTTTTTGTGTACTATTCCTGTCTCACATTCTAACTGTAATGGCTGTGTGAAATCCATGATCACATTCTCTCTCTGGGTGCAACAGTTTCACAGGGAGGGTTCCTCACATGTGAACTGCGGAGGTGCTGATGATAAATGGAATGAAGGCTCAAATCTTTGGAAGGGTCTAGAAATGGGATGACTCATCATTCATATCTGCGCATGACCGAGACACATTACATGTGGTGGATGCCCATGAGAAACTTGCAATGGGAAGTTGAGACTCGTCGCTTGATGGTAGCCTCGGTCTCAACAGAAGCTTTCTTTGGTCAGGAACCATGGGGGACAATATGTCTGAGCAGAAATGGAACAAGTTTATTTCTCTGTATCATCTCCATGTTATCTCGATGCTTTCTTAGGTTATTTCTATCAGTTCTGTTGCTAGTAGTCTGCTACGATGAGGGAATTAGTGTCGAGAGAAATGGAAGGTCTTTGAAGTTGCAGACAACGATGATCCAGGACTGAGAGGCACAAAGCACTACAAAAATAAATCATTCCAGTAATTCTGAGTTGCTGAAGATATGGGGTGGATGCGGGTGTCAGAGATGAATCCCGCAGAAGGAGAATACATTAATCGTGAATCATTAAAGGACAACGCGAGCGCAGCGAAAATCTCTTGAAATAGAGAATAACACAAATCATCACAAAAACATATTCCGGTGATGTTTTATGACAAAGAGGAACAAGAAATATTATATTAATGGTTTTTTTCGTAATCACACCTGGATTTGTTAAGAAAACAGGAAGTCACGAAAGGGCAGTGTTTCTGAAAATAGCTTTGTTTTCATGAGCTGATTTCAAAAAGATGCCATACTCGGTAAAAGAATCGCTTCTTCAACACAACAGCTGAGCGATGTTTATTCATCTGACTGTAATGCAGAGATTTTTTGCACTGAGCCACACTCGCTTTTCTAACACTACTTAAGTGCAACAGAGCTCTCCAGTGTAGGAGAGTAATTTTCTTCTGCTTTCCTAGTGACAAGCGAGAATGCCGACATGTAAATGCTAATATCTTGAAAATTAAGAATAATTGTGTACTCTATTTTGGGAATGAATATTTTAAAAGGAACTCAAACCGATGATACAGAAAACATGTTGCACTCGTGTTGTCCTTTAAACTCTCACACAGAATGTTCTCGTAGTTCGCAGCAAGTACTTACAGACACTTCAGCTCTCAATGCCCTCTCGTCGTTCCACGCTGCGTAACTCTGGCGAGGTGCCAGGACCGTTTGTAACCGCTACCAAAGTCAGTGGTGGGCAGAAGGGAAAGGGGAGACAATCCACTGCTGACCTCCCCTTGGTTAGTAATCGCCGTGACTGTTCTAACGATTGAAATAAGTGATGACAAGAACAAAAGATGATGTTGCGGAGCTTTCTGATTCAGCTAAAAGAAAGAACGCAGACAACCACGGTTGAGCCGGTTTTCGCTTACGTCCCCTGTTAACCCCGGTATGTGCAACATCTGACAGACGATACCTGGCTCAGCTTTGACCGATATTTTTTCTTTTTTTTTCCTTCTTTTTACATCATCACTACCAAGATGTTGGCTTTCTGTCTGATTTCTTCTGCTTCTTCCCACTCTCCCCTCTTCCACTCCTCCCACCTTGGGATGAACACACATGAAAAACATTTCTAAATTGCAAGCGACCTTTTCGACTTTTGCAGGTCTCCATGAATTTGTTCGCGTGCCAGCATCGATCTCTGGAAAACTTGAAAGTTGCTGACAGGGCTGCAGTGTCAATTAGGTAAAAAAAAATTGCACTCCACAGGAACGTCGGCTCCCGGGCTTTTATTCTGTTATATATCAGCGGTCAGAAAGATCATAAACCTTGTCGATGTCGGCCGACCTGGCAGTGACTAAGTGTAACGAATGGTCCCTGGGCGCAACGCCTGGGGAGGCAAGTCTGGGCAAGAGGGCGCTATAAGTCCTGAGGCAGTGTGGGTAGAGGGCGCAGTATGTCGCGATGCAGTCTGGACAAGGGGCCACGGTTTATGAGTCTGGAAACCGGAGAAGTTTCAGCGGGGGGGTCGAGACTAAAGAGAAGTGGACTGGTGGCATCCATATATTTGTCGCAGATACATCTTCGCTGCATGAGATCAACATGGACAGCTGGGAATCGATGAGCGAGGTTTATGGCGTGGTACTAGAAATTGTTTTAAATTAAAATAAGTAGGTTTATTTTGCTCGTCTGTACCTTCCCCTTTAACCTGACGATACATCTGTGTGTGTGTGTGTCTTCATGCATGTGTGTATGTAATGACGATGTGTGATGGGTTTTTTTTTTGTAGTTATCATATTCATATAACTGTTGTTTCTTGCGCAACTTCTTTGTCACAGATTTCCACCATCCCGCGGGACAATCTACAAAAAGCTCATTGCAGAAGCGGGAAAGTGTGTACTCAGCTCACAAAAATAGAAAAGAAAATACTGACATAATTCACATCAGCTGCAAATGTCTACGACCTTCTCCAGAATGTGCTCCCCACACACCCCGCCCCTCACTGTGATAATAGTAATTGTCATCAGTTAGTTCCCCCAGCCCTTCCCGCTGTTGTAGGCAGGGAGGAGACGGTAGTGCGACTGCTGGGATAATTAATGTGCGTAGATAAGCAGGCAAACAACCGCAGATACACACAGCCACACAGGTCCCGGGAATGTCAACGTCATGTGATGCCATCTGCTGCCGTCCACCCGCCCACCCGACTTCCCCTCCCTCTCTCAACCCATCGCACACCTCGCTAGTTACCTCACCCCATAGGAGGACAAATACTGGGGACCTTCCTGTCTTCAGCCGGTGCTAGGGGAGCAGTGTTCCCCTCTTTAATGTACCCTTCCCCACCTCGCGGCTGTTGCCGGACAACGATGACGCGCAGGACCGTATGACGTCACTTTGTTTGAAAGAAACGGTCGTCAGTGACAGATATGTATGTTTGTTTGTGTGTTTATTTTGTGGTTCTTATTTGTCTGTTTGTTTGCTTGTGTGTTTGTTTGGTTATGTTTGTTTTTGTGTTTGTGCAATGGTTTTTTTGTGTTTATTTGTGTGTTGTGTTTGTGTGTGTTGTGTATGTCGTGTGTTTGTGGGGGGTTTTTTTTTTGTTTGCTTGTTTGTGTGTGTTTGTGTGCTTGTTTGTGTGTTTGTAGAGTTATTTGTGTTTTTTGGTTTGTATGTTTGTTTGCTTGAGTATTTCCTTGTTTCTTTTTGTTTGTTTTGTGTTTGTGTAATGGTTTTTTGTGTGCCTATTTGTTTATTTGTGCACTTGTTTGTGTTCTGTGTGTTTGTGTGTTGTGTACGTCTGTTTAATTAAAAAAAAAGATCGTTATGATGCCTATAGTGTATGTCATCTCACTAGTGTAGTTCGCACTCTCCTTGCATTTCAAAAACGCGAACATCATCTTCAGCATTGTCGCTAATGGCATTTTGAGCTATAGCTTAATTATGTCAAATAATGGAAACATAATATAAATTATTGAGTAAAGTGACGACAGTGTAATAGCGATCATATCGAGTACAAACACGCAGATGAACAATGCATCCAAAACAAAAGAGGAAAACGAGAGAAGGACAAACAAGCAGATCAGTGTTGTTGTATCCCCCTTCTCGCCTGCCCCTCCCAAACACAGTTTCTGGATAAACACCAACACCGACAGAGCCAGCAGAATCTCCTTTTTAAAACAATTTCCTCCTCTGTTTTCATTTTTCATGGAGCCGGCGTTATTACTGCGCTATCTGTGAAATAAATCATCAGTGAGTAAGGCGGCGCGCAGAAGGCTCCACATCCGCGGCTGGCAATGAAACATTTGTAGTAAAACCTCGGGGCTGAGTTATGGGGCGGCATGAGCCCTGTACAAGCCCCAGCGTGCGGAGGCCATATTCATGAGCTACACCTGCATCTGGACATAACTCACACCTTCTGTGTCGCAGACCGACATCCGGGTGATGCAGATGGTCAAGCCGGCTTCATGGCCAGATGGGTTGATGACGAGTCGAGTGCTGGCTACTTCTTTAAAGACAGTTTCTACAATAATCTAGTCCATAATACGCATGCAACAAATTTATTTATCTGTGCCCACACACACAAGAGAAGAGTGACATATATAGCAAACACATTATCCATCTTTCTAGTCGCCCTCAGCAACAGATTCTTCTTGTTATCCCACACAGACCGAGCAACAATGTCCTCACACCCTAAGCACAGCACTGATCCGATTAGTTCGTGTTAAAAAAGAAAGAAATCGGCCTCAAATAACATGAAAGATAGCGTCCTCCAGAGGTCTGACCCGCTCTGTCATCGGACAATTTTTTCGATTGCGCCTGCTCTTTGAGCCTCATCCTTATCAATGGCCGCTGTTTCCTTCTCGCTGCAGAGCGCTCGTCATGTTCCCCTTCAAAGGGTACACTACTCCGCTAAGCTTGGGTTGTGTCCCTTGGAAAATGGCCGCCTCCTCCTTCCTCCTCGTCCTCCTCCCTCTCCCCTACATCTCCTTCGGCAGTGGAGGTCATTAGGGGCAGCGAGCAGAGAACTCGCGTTGCCTCATTACAATCTGTCTTTTGCCGCCGGCTTTTTGTTCTCAAAGACTATGTTCATTAATCGAGGTTCTTTAGCGCACAAAGGAAGATGCTTCAGGAAAATGGTTTCAACAGCAGCATTCTCACTTAACGCCCTCGACCCCCTCCATGTCATCATCATCGACATCAAAGAATACCATTACCGCCATTATCGTCAGACTCCAGCATAGGTTTGAGCGCAGCTAGGAGACGATACTTGCGGCTGCCCGAGCTTGTATGTCTGTGTCCTTTCATCTGTGTCTACCTGTGTGTGTGTGTGGACACAGAAACAAATCTGCATGCTTTAAAGTATACATATATATAGCTGTTGTAATGAGTTCAGACTACTCAACAGTTCTCTCCATGAGATTAATGTCTTCACCTACATAGCTCACCTTGCCTACAAACCATCATTACCTATTTTGCTTCAAAAATTCAATGTAATATTAAGGGTAGACATGTTTTCGAACATAGGTATAATAACTGATCCTCTCTGCTCGCTCTGTCTTACAATAGACGCAGTAACTGCACGTGAGACGTCAACGACCCTCCCTAACCCTCGTTTTCTCACGATGACGTCAGTGGTTTACTTTTATTGGCTGATCACAAAATGTCATCCATCCTCTGTATAAGGTCAGCGGCTTTATCAAGCTAATGACATCCGGCCAAACAATCTTAGCGGCCTGCGATATTGCGTGCTTCTTGCCAATAAAAACTTATTATTCCACAACCTCCGAGCTTTCTTTCTCGGTAACGGAGAGAGAGAGAGGACGAGAGAATCAGACCAGAAGCATGCAGAGTAGACATAACCGCGAATTCAGTGTGGCTCTTGGTTGAATTATCTCTGAAATAATCTGTTAAATAATTATAGGGCATAATAAGATTTTTTTAAACCAGTAGTGTTCGGGTGGTGCACCCTTTTTATAAATAATTTTTTTCAAGGTTGTTACATCCGTTGCCAAAGATCACAACCCCGAGTATAATTTGTTTTACTTTCGTAAGAGCTCTTCCAGGGAAGATTAATTATGGTTCAAAAGTAAGACTGTTGAATAACTTTGTCTTCACTTGTTTGCGCCTAGAGCAAATCGTTTTGTTTCTATTTCCTAGCTATCCCCGAGGTAGCCGTATCTCCAGTTTATGGGTTCGACCCCTTACCTTCTCTCTTTTTCTCTAGTGACGGATGACTTGAAAAAAAACCCAAACAACAATCAAATATCTCTGCCCCAAAGAAAAAGCATTTATTAAATGTTGTGGAATTGCAAACACTTTACAGCATGATGCTTCTAGCAATGGTTTTGTTTTTTTGCCTTTAATTAACAAGAGCGGCTCTCAATCTCTTTAATTACGAGACCGTTAGCTAATGACGTAAGCATTGAGCTTGTTTGTTGTTTTGCTCTGTTGGTCCTGGAGTCTGAAGGAACGAAACAAACTTTGAAAACCACCATCACCACCACCAGCAACAGCACATGGCGTGTTTTCATTATAAACCTTTCCTTACTTTCGCATGCTGGATGACGGGTCGACGAACGAGCGTCTTTGACAAGTCAGCACTGACTCAGGTTCAAGGTTCAGACTCCTACCTGACATTCACACAGTCTGGGAGAGGGTTGTTAAGTCATTGAGACATTGGTCCCATTCATCGACATCGTTCTCGATGTCAAAATCGTCGTCGTTCTCATTCTGTGGTCATTCTCATTCTGTCGTCATCGTTATCCTCTTCGTTATCATCATCATCATCCTCATCATAGTCCTCGTTTTTGTCATCGTCCTCATCCTCATCATATTCCTCGGTGTTATCGTCATCGTCCTCATCTTCGTCATCATTGTCATCGTCGTTGTCGTTATAGTGCACTGACAGCGACATCACCAAAGAACAAGACACTCGCCTACGAAAGTCAAAGAAACGGAAAGAAAGAGCGAAGAAGCGATCCCCTGGAACGAACAGCAGGAAATTGGCCTTGCTTTTATTGTCACAGTGGCTTTTCACCGCTCGTCCCACTCCGCGTTCCCGTGGAAGGATTTCCCACGCACAAAATCGTCGGCTCAAGCAGAAGGCGTGCGAAAGATCGAAGCCCACCAAACCAAAAGATTCCGGCGACAGTTCCGATCATTGTAAAACCATCCATTGCGCATGTAAAACAACAGTGGCTCGTCTTACTCCGCGAGCAACATAAAGTTCCCCAACGGCGCGAGTCCCCGGGCAGTAAACAACCTCAGCCCTCCACCAGAGTGTGAGATCGATGCTAGTTGAATGGCTGCCACGACAGGTGATAAGACCAGGGAGCCGCCAACATGCGAATAAGAGTTACACACCGAATACATGCATAAACTTGGTGTAGGAGGGAGGCAGCTTTTTATTCTTTCTTCTTTGCCCTCTTTCCTTCCTTACTTCTCTTTCTTTTTCTCTTCTGTTAACTTATCTCTGGCATCTCTTCTTTTTCTGCTCTTCCCTGTTTGTCTGTCTCTCACTCTCTGTCTCACTGACACACTCTCCCTTTCTTCATCCCTCCACCCACTTCCTCCATCGTCAGTTCGGTCCAGCTGCTTGCATCGCAAACTGTCGATGTTAGACAAGAATATATCACAGATACAATAATAATCCACTTTTCTCATGGAGCGATTTTTAACAATACCTAAACAAACAAACAAACAAACCAAACAACCAACCAACCAACCAACAAGCAAACAAACAAACAAACAAACAAAGGAACCAACCAACCAACCAACAAGCAAACAAACAAACAAGCAAAATATTGACATTCAAACGTAAAGACGTTTCTGACTTGTTAAAAGAGAAAGGTCACTGTAGACATGACCTGTTGAGGTCACGGGGTTATTATCTGTGCCAGACAGACGATACCGAAAATATATTTTTTTCTGCTGCATCCAATGCTGACACTTTTAACTGCTTGTGTATCAAAATAATATTTCGTTATATCAGTCGTTGGCACATTTACGACCAACGTGCAAGAACGAAATCGCAAAATGCGCGTGTGGCACAGCGACACCCGGATCTCACCAGATGACGACTGTCGTAATGTCGGGTAGATAGCGATGCCTTCACTCTGAGTCTACTGAAACAGGTGGTCATCGACAAACTTTTATTTTTGTTTCGGATGAAACGGAGTCTGGCCTTCGATACAGTCAAGGATGTTTTCTCACAAGGTCCATAGCGCCGCAGGAAGCTTTTTTCGTCGTCGTTGTCGTCGTTGTCGTCGTCCTCGTCGGTCGTCGTCATGGCCTTGGTAGCGGCAGACAGGTTGGAAGTGGTGGGGGTGTACAGTGTGTTTGTTAATCTCTCCAGCTTCATGTATGCCTGGGTACCAACATCCACCGACTGCCTGTTTGTTTGTTTATCTGTCTGCTGGCCTAATCAAAATAATTCAATCCTCTTGTTTCAGGTCTCCGTCATGATTAACTCATTATTGGTTCGACTATGGTCTTCACATTTCGTTGTTTGTCATCAGATTAATACCTTGGCAACACCTTGCCCTCCCAGCTTTTAGCATATTGTTCCTGTTTGTCTATATTTGCCTCAAGGCATGCCGGGAGCCGCTCCTTCACCTTCACAGTGAACACGACTCTTCACCAAAGTTACTTCCGTGAATCTCTTTGCTTTGTTGTACTCTGAAAAAAAAATCCATTGGCCAACTCCAGCATTAATTTTGTTTTCTCTGGCCGGAAATAAGATTATGAGGCAGCTAGCATCAAATTTTATTTTTAAAAGCCTGTGTAACTTTTGTGACCGTGAGTCACCATGTGAAATGTTAACACAATCCCCTTTCTTCTTACGGGGCAAAGTCCGACCTCGTTGCCTTTATCCGAAGGGATTTTTGAACAGAAGAATGCCAAAACCCCTGACACAAACTAAAAAAACTAGCTTTTCCATCAAAGAATAATGCAGCACTTTTAGGGGCATCAAGGAGTTTATTCACAAATTAATCTCTCTGAACCTTCGGGCTTTCCTCGTGAAATCTTTTATCGAAATATTGCGCCTGTGTAATAAGCCTTTGATACGAATGAAAGATAATCAAACCCAGGGATAACCTTAAGACCTCCAATAATCTGACAACATGCAAGTAAAGGTGACATACAGTAAAGGGGGAAATGTGCTATAAAATCGGTTAAGTGTGTTTGTGTTCATTGCCATGTTGGCTTTTCCACTTTCTGTTTTCGATGTATGTTTATATTTTTCATCGTTAGATTCATAAAAATGATAATTTTTCCACAATTGGCTTGATAAAACCCTGGACCTTAAAAGCCTGTTGAATAATATACTCTAATGACAAGAGAACCGGGTTGTGCTTGACGATGCTACCTGGTCACAGACAAGAGATGAGAATAAAATCTTGGCGATATCCGGGGACAGACTCCAGACAAAGATTGAATCGCATTCAAATTTCTCCTCTGAATGATGGAGCTTACATTCCTCCTGCTCACTCCACTCACAGGTTTGCACTGATGTTCACACTGGGACGGGAATCCCGAGGGATCGAACTGGAACAATTTCGGAGTCAAGCAGTCCAATGAGGACAGAATACAGAATAATTGTACATTTGCACACGTCCCACTTTTTTCCCTCACATGTTATACGGAGGTAATGTGCTCAAGGGTCCTCTTAATCAGGAATATATTGGTGAATATGTGACCATTGGTTTCCCTTGATGATCATATCAAAGGATTCTCAGACAGATTCAGCAAGTTGTGTCCGGTTCCAACGCTTACCTGGTGTGACTAACCTCACCCATGGAAGACAAGTCCAGAACCATCTTGGTGAGATGGGGACCAGAGTACGGGTACCAGGGTGTAACTTGCAGGGTGGTACAGAGGATGGTGATGCAAGCCTTTGGCTCCATCCATCATCTTTTTCCGGTTCCAGAAGATTCAGGCACAGGAATAATTAATAGTGGAAATAATGGCGCCATGTTGATATCTTTGTCCAATCTACTTTGTGATGTGAACTGAATCTTCCTCTCTCCATCCTTCTCTCCGTGTGATGGTAATCTTACAGAAGGCGGGACGGGCTGGTGGAAAGACATTTTTACCCGTGTGTTGGCATGCGTGTGATTCTGAGTGATTTGATGTGCGTGTGTGTGTGTGTGAGAGAGAGATGTCTGTGTGTGAGATTTGTGTGTGCGTTTGTGTGTGAACCATTCACGCATCTTTCGATCCACCATCACGGACAAACAGCTCAAACACTCTGTTATCACGAGGGTTCTGGTTCTGATGACTACACCCACACATAAGAGCACGAACTGGCCTCATAGTCAGACCTTGAGCCTGAATAGTAAATAAAGATGTCACAAAACCACTTTTATAGATAAATACACACAATCCCACGGAAACCGGGGTAAAAATGAGAAATTATGAAACGGAATTTTCACAGTTTATACCCAAGGTATAAAGGCTTTATCTTCTTTGTTGGAGGAAGAAGGGTTGAAAAAAAAATAGGAATTGTAGTTGTGTTCTGTCGTGTCTTGCTCAAATTATTCATCCGCAATTCCGTTGACAATCCTGGTTTTAAATTGCTGCTCCTGACTTCCTTTGTTCTTCCCTCTCGTCGCTTTTTGCGTTGTTTCACTCGCAGTTCGATCTTTCCATCAACCCAACCCCATTATTTTTGAAGGAAGCTTTGATGCTGTTGATAAAGCTTCTGTGGTCCAGTGAAAGA
Organism: Pomacea maculata; assembly: GCA_004794325.1. Classification (NCBI taxonomy): domain Eukaryota; kingdom Metazoa; phylum Mollusca; class Gastropoda; order Architaenioglossa; family Ampullariidae; genus Pomacea; species Pomacea maculata. The sequence continues at coordinate 559,986 of SRHC01003542.1, read as the reverse complement.
CGAGATTCTGTTTCTTTCAGTTGATGGCTATTAAATAATTTTATTATTCTGAATGTAAGGAGAATCCAGGTCTTGCTCTTAGATTATGCCTTATACAGTGTCTTCAGCCTTCCTGTCTTCAATGATAGGAAGAAAACACACCAAGAACATTCGAGAAGACACGTGTCATACATCTCATGTGATATATCTTGAGACAATGGTGACCAGAAACCTCGAGTTTTGAACATGGAACATGTCAACAATCCAATCCGGAGATCACAAAATATCTGGTTCTTATTTCCTCCTCGGTGCATTAATTATTTTTTGCTTCTTTCCTTCTTCCTGGTGAATACAGAACTGAAATCAATAATTTTGTTTTCAACTCAGCATCCAAGGACACTCGTACTGTCAACAAGTCCACGACAGCCTCGCTTTCACAAAAATGATTTAGTGTCACAGTTACAGAAACCATTTAAATGAAATATTAAATATGAACACAACTTTGAACATTTATATATTGTTGTTACGTTTTGATCTTTGACCTTTCATCAGATAAACCTCTGAAAGATGCCAGCATATGGAGGAGATGTCTACTGCTGGGTAGACTGGCATGTAAGAAAAGAGGAAGCTTAAGGGGAGGAGGAGGAGGAGGAGGGTACATCTTTGATCGATGGAAGGGTTGTCCCTGCGGCTTCCACTGATTGTGTTCGGCACGACCTAGCAATTGTCACGTGACCAAACAACGTCTGCAGCATCCCTTGAGATTCGAGAAAAACATCTGCACCTCTTTTTTTTGCATCAGGAAAAATCGTCGCAACACAGCTGCCCTGTTATACAAGTGTGTGTGTGTGTGTGAGAATGTGTGTGTGTGACTGTGAGTGTGTGTGTGTGAGAGAGAGAGAGTATGTGTGTGTTTACATCTAGGTTTCTTGTTATAAGAGTGTGCTGCGTTCGAATCCTCATATGGAACTCAGAAAATGGGAAAGAAGTTATAAGATTATTATAACTGTAAACAAAAACTTTCTCTTTGTCTCATTTACATTAAGTTGAATTTTCAGGGCAGAACCCCAGCAAAAGCACTTTGCTCATTACAAAACTGGCTGAATAAAAGTATGTAAAATAGCTAAATAATGAGAATCATATTCCCATGAGTGTTGATATGATACATACTCCATGATGCAGATATCAAGAAACACACACACACACACACAACAATCCTATTCCTAAGTCCAAAACTCTGTTTCTATTAAAAACTGTCAGTCAAGTCCAAGCTACTTGCCACTGGGGTTCTCCAATATTTAAAGTGCATAGTCGGGTAGAAGTGTGGATACCACGATCTACCCGGATGTGTTTGAAGGAGGAATGTTCTCTACAGACAAGTGAAGGGAGAAGCGATGTTCTGTACTTGAAACAAGAAGCCGACTAAGTATTCGAAAGACACAGGCTCTGGAAGAGAATCGCAAATAGCAGGTGAACCTAATTAGGATTCGCTACAATCAAGAATCGATACCGAGCGAGAATGAACAGCAAGCAAGAATCAGTATTAAGAAAGAATCAGCGCCATTCGAGAACAAGATCCAAGTGAGAATTAGCACAATCAAGTACAGGCGGGAACAGCGGTCTGGCTGCTAAACCAAAAAGCTCTGGAACTGATATTTTGTAGCCTGCAATGTTCATGGTGATTAAAAGTTTACCTCTTACAAAAATTCTTTGTCTTTATGTGATTAACAGCATTTTTTGCTGCCTGCAGAATAAAGTTTTTTTCATTATTTTAAAGTCTGTGTCCTGTTACAGCTGTTAAAAACAGTCTGGGGAAAAAACAGTCTGTGGAAAGAAGGGAATCTTCCAGTTTTGTCTTTTATTGAAGCTGCGTTTGAGTTTTAGAATTAAGTGGATTAAGAGTGGGAAGCGATAATCTGATCACAGAAATAAAAATGTTCCACACCATTGTGTCTACAAACATTTACAGTAAAACAACAAATGTTGAATCCGTCAGAAATACACAGAGGAAAACACAAAGAGAATGGATTGTTTAGTAGCCGAGTGTCTTGAAGGGAAAGAAGAGTATTTGAGATTAAATATTTTTTAAACTTTTGTTGTTGTTGTTGTTGTTGTTGTTGTTGTTGTTGTTGTTGTTGTTGTTGTTGTTGTTGTTGTTTTTGTTGGAGAAAACGTGGAGGGGTTGATAGTCCGATTCTACTGTGATAATTAAGGTGACATCAAAGTGACCAGCGTGACCTCCTATTGTAGAGACTTTAAGGGATGAGGTCAGGTTTTACTGACCCGACTAGACCCTCACTAGGTAAAATCACATTCACATTCACCAGCTTAACCGTTCTGTCACTTCCAGACATCAGTGTCAAACCTCATTAATCTGACCAGAATACTAGATCACGCATGCGCGGGTAGCTGATTGTGCGGGTAGCTTCATCTGAACGAAGTAAACGTGTTGTTCAGTCACTGGCCGCCTCGCGGAAACGAATCTGATTCCCTAAAGGATCTCTAAGGGCAGACAAGGGGTTAACTTGCCTTTCGCAAGGCTGTCAGGTCGTGCCAGCCAGGTACCAGTGCCTGTCGTCTGCTTCCAGAGCCAACAGCAGGTCGATGGAAGAGGACAGAATTACTGAAATCTATATGTCACAGCCTGATATCAAGATGGATTTGTCCAATGCTCTCTTCGCAGCACGAAACTCAATCTGGATTATCTTGAAGTGCTGGAGTCAATCGACCACAGAGAAGCTGAAGGTGGGAGGGTGGTGTGGCTGCAGGAAGACTTACAGACGAACCCTCTTCATATGCGCGAGCGGCTCCATCACTGTGACGTGGAGAACGCACTCGAGCAGCGCTCCACTCCGAGATAAGGTCTGCAGGCGGCTGGGGCTGAATTACTCGCAAAACCCTCGTTCCCTGGTGCTTTGGAGGACTTCCAGCTACTTGGCGTAACCTGAAGACTACCCGGCTTCCCGGCAAAACCCGCCGACGATTTTTGATTGATTGCTGCTGAGGTAAGGTGCACCCGCTTTGAAGGCGGGTACCCTGAGTAAAGTGTGTGTGTGTGTGTGTGTTTATGTTATTCTTATTCTATCTGTTTGATTGACTGACTCTTTCTCTCTCTCTAGCGCGCGAGCCTTCGGAACTGGATAGCGGAATGGTTACATCACTGGCGTCTGAACTTCGAAGCTTGCCGGATCGATACCCGCGATCTCGCAACAAACTAACTCCAGTCGGCTTAGATGGTGGGAATGGGTACCTGACTTTATAGAGGGGTGGGGCAGGTAAGGGAGAGAGGGAAGGAGATGAGCCCCGTCCTCAGAAAAAAATTTCTAAAATCTCACTCCTCAGAGACCTTAAAAAAAATTGAGGGACAACCTTTATCTCTCTTTCTCTCTCTCGCTCACACACACACAAGCATTGACTGAAAGTCTGTAGCCACTGGCCTCCAGCTCAGGGTTTCAGAGCAACTGCCAGCTTCTCATATGACGACAGACTACAACAAGTTGTATCACACGAACATCACAAAGACACCCAAACCCCAGATCACACAATCACACCTCTGTAATATTTCTCACCTTGTGCTACCCGAATCACCTGCCAGCATAAAAATAACATCCTGCTAATACCCGCCGGCGGGGAACTGATTTAAAAAGAACACAATGATATTTTCTGACAAATTTTCAAACTACAATGTTTCTTCTGCCACAAGCTAAGGCCGGACTCACACAGTGCGACTAAAGCAGGTGGTCACAAAAAAGCATCTCCAACCTTCGTCCAGCTTCAGTCCAAGGACTGGTGTCCATAACCTTCTTTGGAGGAGAGGATGTAAGGGGTGGTGGGTGTGTGTGTGGTGGGGGGAGGGTCAATGTGTCTGCGACGAGGACGCCGTCAGAAGCCGTACATCGTCTATCGCAAGTCGTTACCGTCGAGGTCGCTGGCGTTCAGAGTAAGTCTTCTCCACCTGAGCACTGAACGGTTGTCACAATGTCTGTGTGGCCGGCTGAACGTCGGGTCCTGTCGACAGTCTTCTTGTGGCCTCAGTCGGTGGGTTCGCGGTCTTCTTCGTCTCCTTGACCTTTCACCTTACAAGAGAGGGGCTAAGTTTGGCCGTCTTCCAGACATCGATGTCACGTGGCCAGTCTGTGGTGGTCTGGGCAGTGTTCAAAGTGTCTGACATATTCCTCCTTCGTCCGTGCAGGCTACACACTGAACGCCATGGGGCTAACCTCACAGTCTGGGCCCAGCTGCACGGCACAAGGTGCTGTCTGGATGGTGTCATGTGACATGCGCACTGTGACACTATCTTTAGGTCAAGTGTCCGGATGTAAAGATGTTGGAGGACAGGGGAACATATACAGATGACATGTTGATGTCTTGTAGGCTCATTGCTAGGATATAACAGCTCAGGGAAGAGTTGCTGCCATTGTGACAAAATCTTGTCGTCACCTGGCGTCCGCACGGCTTTGGCGGGGACAAGAAAGAACGTGAGCTCGTGCTGTGCACGGACTGCACCTGCTAAACGATAGTAACGGTTGTCTCGCTTCGTGTAGAAGTATGGCTGTGTGTGTGTGTGTTCCTTACTCTTAACATCTTGACTATTATTTTCTTTCTAAGCACAACTTTCTTTGACCGATATTCTTTCTGACAATTCATAAGAGACAGAGACTTTCCACGCCTACAAACATCACCATGCACACAAAAAGTTCAAAACCCGTGTCGTCACAGACCTTCACTAGCACGCCTTATTAACAGATGATCCCTGCTCTCCCATTGGCTGTAGTCTTGACAACGTAACCCTTTCCCCGTTCATTTCCTATGTTACGGTTGATTTCTGTGTCATTTACGTCGGACACTATCTTGAGAACTGAGTACGGAAGGTATGTTGTTTACTGAAATTTTGGTAAATACTATCTTGAAAAGAGCTCGAACAGTAAGTTTGCTCTCATGTAGACCTTTAAGCCTAGCTTTTTGGATTTCCCAAGTTTTGGTTTCAGTTACAGACCCTCGCTCTGCCCTCGTTATGTTCCTATTTTAAGCCCCTGCCACAAGGTTCCCAAAAAGAGCATCTGCTGTACAAAAAAAAACAACCCAAAAACAGGAATACTTTCTGTGACTTGGAATAGCAGACAGAGAGAGAGAGAGAACAAACAGCAGACTGTTGTACTACAGTTCATGAATAATTCCAAATAATGTTCATTGTTTAGACTGCCCTACTGAATTAATAAGTTATTATGCTAATTCTAAAAATAATCGAGATTTGTAGTAGGACAAGTGTACAAACCGGATATTTTACATTTTTGTCAGATTTACCAAAATACACCAACAGCACCAGCAAGACACAGCTTTGCTTCACGCAATCCATGCGTTTAACGGTGATTATTTCAAACCGCGGACTAGCGGCGGGTGTCAGGGTGGAGTATCTAGTTCCGGCGAAGGGTGACGAGGAGCAGCGGAAGGATAATTGGGAGACAGAGTGGAACTGTCACCGGTAAGCAAGGGACTACTCTATCAACATCAAATATTTTTCTTTTTCCCAAGCAGCATCGCCACCAGGACCGCTCACCCTCCAACCCACCCGCCCACGCACACTCAGACTCTCTTGTGACTGGTCACTGTGAGGATCTGCTGTGTCGGGGTCATTCCAGTGGAGGAAGGGGGTTGGGAGAACTCCCCAGAGCAATCTGCAATCAATCGTTGGAAATAGAAATCTTCATTTTAGTTACAGACAGAAGACAACCGTCAGTTCATTGAATCAGTGGCGTTGCTAGCGGTGGTTCATCAAATTATTGCTCGTGGACTCGACTTGTACATCGATGCTCCTCCTTCCCCTCCCACACCCCACCTCACCAACCCTTCCTCCGTTTCGGGTTTCATTATCCTGGGCTTGTGCTGGGTGTCCACTGTATTTGGACACTGATGGACAGCTGACCGCACGCTGGTCAAATCTTGGGATGCGGTCAGTGGTCAGAGAAGGTTGTGACACCAAAATCAATGTCCTCATGAGGATGGTCTTCGCACGAGTTCAAAGGTCACTTTTGCTCAGTGTGTGATTATCTGTCGAGAGCTAATAATGATGTAGACCGTAGCCATGGACTGGTGGTCAAGCTATCCTGGTGGTAGCCATGGACTGGTGGTCGAGCTATCCTGGTGGTAGCCATGGACAGGTGGTCAAGCTATCCTGGTGGTAGCCATGGACAGGCAGCGGTATGTGAATGGGTCTTCTACACAGACACACGCACTCAAACATATGCACAGTGACCAGGAGGGGTGAGGCGGAGAGAAAGAGAGAAGAAGCAAATAGACAAATCACATGCTGTACGGCGGTAAAAGCATCCTCACCCTCGGTGTCCATCATTTTCTGTGGACTGTGTCTCTAATGAGGGTTCCTCGCGCTCGTGTGACAGCAGCATTCTCACCCCCTAGCAGTTTATTTTGTTTATCCTCCGCAAAAACCTGAAGTTTTGAGAGCTCTCTGACAACCATCTTCAAAGTCGCAGTTGTGGCATTTTTGTTGAACTCTCTCGACAACAAAAGCTACAAAGATGAGAAAGGTGGGGATAATAACTGTGATAATAATTTAGATAAATGATTCTGACAACACGCGGCATCCCGCTTCCCACATCCCACATACAAGTGTATAGCTGTACATCAACGATCAGGGGTCATATCCATGAAGCGAGGGTAAGGTGCAACCTGTGGGCAAAGGGAAAAACATCGTAATTACATCGCACTGTCCAGACCCCGCGGATATCGCTTTCTTCTTGTTGTTATTATTATTATTTTTTTGGTTAGTAACTCCAGGGAATCGTTGTCACTGATTTACTGTCCCACAGGAGCAGCACCATTGGCGGAGTCTAGACATCCCTTACATCTACAGAGATAAGATGTTTATCCCTGATTTACTCGAAACTATTTACCGTCGCTTCGTGAACACAGCTCCAGGGTGGTAGTCAAGGACGAAAGGCCTCGAGAGATTAGAGAAAAAATGTTTGTGTGTGTGTTGGGGGGAAAGGTCGAGGACGCCTGGCCTGTGTAGCAGTGCTCTGTCACCAGGTCCTTGCTCCCCTCATTAAGAAAATTATGAACGAGGAGGGAGCATAAACAGAGATCAAGCCTTCAGTAAAGTCTGATTTATGTTCGTGGGAGCCAACAGCTGCATGCAAGACGAAGAGGAAGAGACATGTCTGCGAATGTTCTCTTGGACTGGTGCTAATGCACTCACAGACCGGTGCTCATGCACCTCTCAACAGGTTTACCACCTGTAGGAGAGAGGAGGAGTGATTCTGCATGTGCAGGACAGTTGTAGGCTGATGAAACTGATTTGTAGTGAATAGATGATGATTGATGATGATGAATCAATCATCATCAATCAGATGATTAATCAATCATCATCATCATCATCTGTTAAGGACAACCTTAAGGTCTCACCATCGCCATTTTGTCCTGCCTATTATTTCTTCTCGCTGTTATTATCGCTCATTCTATCTCTCTTCGTTTCCCCATTCTGCAGTTTTCTAACCTGAATGACAGGGACGGGGTCTGCCCACTATCCCCCTTGTTGTGAGTTGCCTGCCCCTTTCTCCTTTCCCTCCCTGTTGGCATATCATCATCCCACTCGTGTAAGCAACAGGTGAGTTGAACCAGACTTTCTATAACACATCATCTTTGGTTGAACTCTGCCGGGTGTCTTGCTCTAAAGCTACACAACTGGTCCTTAAGGGTCGGTCTACCCGATGTACTCTGTAAGATTGAGTGGGTCGTGATCGGCACGTGACAAAAGCCAGTGTGGGTGTGGGAGTGAGGAGGGGAGGGAGATGGAGGACGAGGTAGAGGTGTGTTAGAACTTAGTGCTCTGCATGCATGCCATCGGAAAAGAAAACAAAGACTTGGATTCTTTCTGTGGAAAATTGTCTCCACTTATTTCTTCAGGGGTTAGATACTCGTCTCGTTATTTCTTCGCATACTTTCTCAATCCAATTCTTCTCCCACCCACCTCACCTCCTCTAGCGAACGGCAGTCAAGTGTGAGGAGGAGATGCGATCTGTCGCGACTTTGGAAAACACATGAACTTTCTGAACTGTTCTACTTCATGTCTGGAGCCTTTGACAGAGCAACTTACACACACACACACAGAGACATACACACACAGACACAGAGACATACACACAGACATACACACAGACATACACACAGACATACACACAGACACTATCTTTTGCTAATACAGTGAAGATATATTTTCACGAGGGCTTAGTCATGCGGTAAATGCGTGCGGAGAGTTTTTATTATGTAGTTGCACAGGGATGGAGTTTGGATCGGATTATAGAAATACGAAATTTCCGTTTTTTCGAATGCTTTGAAGTATTTTTGTTTTTTTAATTTAAATATAAAGTATTTGAATTTTACAACCCTCGTGCAGTGCAACATTGTCACCATAAAGTATGATGGGGATAAATATAACACTTTACAACTGATTTTAACAGCTTTCACCCTGAAGTACCAGTCGTCCTCAACAAACACTTGAGAGAAACGAGATCAAACAACGGACACACACACGAATGACGAGCGCCGACTCACCTGCCACTGTCTGCAGGTAACCGTTCAGCAGCGCCAGCCGGTGTCGCCCGTAGGATGGCAACAACAGCAGAACCACTGTCACCAGAGCACCCACGGCCTCCAGGGCCACCCCTCCCCCGAAAAGCAGGGTGGAGGCCTGCCACGCTCCGGCGGGTATGCGGGTCAGTTCCATCCTACCCCCGCCGGCCTCCCCGTACCCGTGACACACGGCCTGGGGGAGGGTGGAGGCCATGTCGCGCATGCAGTAGGTGAAGAGTCCGAAGGAGTGGAGGCGATCCGGGTGCATGACCCAGTACGGGTGGAAGAGACTGACCCCGCAGGCGCCCACCACCAGGATTGACAGCAGCGACCACATCAGCGCCACCGGTGTCAGCCCAGCCATCCTCCCGCAACACGTGGCGCCGCCCCGCGGACAGGTAACTCCAAGTTCCTCATCGGCGGCACCCCTGTCGCAGGTCCTGTCTACATCGTCCGAATCCTCTCCGCCGTCGTCACCCAAAAGTTTTTTTCGGTCGTCGTCGTCGCAGTCGTCGAGGTGAAAACTGTTGTCCACGCTGGCGCCAGGGGTCGGTGGCGCGCTGACGGAGTGTGACGTCACTGGGGGGAGAATGGTTTCGTGGAAGGGAATGTCAACCAGGCGACCCGAAGACGTCCTCATGTAGCAGTCGCGGGCGTCCCGAAGCCAAGTTTTGAAATAAGCAGCCACTTTTTTCGCAGGGTGGATCAGGGGAAGAGAGACATGGAAAAAGAGATGAAATCGTCGAGAACTGCGACGACGGGTGTGACGAGGAAAGGACTGGAAGAGGTGGTCGCCGGGAGGAGGAGGAGAAGGGACGAACAGGACGCCTGTTGCCGGCGGCGAGTTGGTGGCGGGTTTGGCGGGCGACTTGAGGCTAGCACTCTGTCCCTGCGTTTGGAAAGCCATGGCTCCCGCACACCCTACTGGTCTGACCAGCAATCAATAACTCATCCGGTGACTTTTTTTCTCCTCTCTTCCTTCATTCACTGGACGATTCCCCCTCTAGCCCGTCCGCCACTCACTTCTCACCTGCACCCTTCTTCCCCCTCTCAGCCTCGTTTTTTTTTTTTTTTTTGCCGTCCTAACCTTTCACTGTCGTGTCTTCCTTACTTTTTCTCTCCTTGTCCTGTCGCACGAGAGCTCAATTTTGTTATCCTCTTTCGTTCATCGCTAAAAATCACCTTTGACCTCTTAACGTGGTTCACAGCCATCGCCCGCGGAAGACCTTTTTTTTTCTCAATCAGTTTGTCCACAAAGCCCAGCAGGACAGTAGCTCGATGTTTTTTATTTCCTTTTTTCGTCCACTTTTGAGGGTTCTTCTCCTGGACACCGCCGTCAAAACGCTTGTGAGGCGATCTTCTTTGCTTTCGGCAAACACTTCTTTCTTTTTTCTTCTTCAAAGACCTCAGCTGCAGCTCAAGTGCAGAGTCTTTGCCAGCGTCACGCACGTGTTGCCCGCTGCTGCCCCTCCGTCCTCCCAGAGGACCGGCCACAATTCACCGCTCCTTTCTTTCTCCCCTTTAAACTGACTGCTCCTCCGTCATTGCTGTTGCCCCGTCCTTTGAATTGTCTTGGTGCCGGCTCGGGTGGGCAATGGTGGTGGTGGTGCTGGTGGTGGTGGGGGACTTCTTCAAGTCCTCAAGTCCTCCTTAAATAGCCAGTTAGTATTTTTTGTGGTGAGGGAAGGAGGGTGAGGGAGGTTCCGCAGAACACCGGCGCTTGGAAGATTTGAAGATATTCTAATCTGAAATGATGGGAGCTTAATAGCGCTCCCTGGCGACCCTTTAACTCCAGTCCAGAGCAACACGTGGCTGGAGATAGGGACACGTAGGGAGGCGACTGGTCCTGTCCTCCTGTCTGACTGGTCTGTCTGTGTGTGTCGCCGGCCGCCACTGCCGACTGGCATTCATTCCTTCGCACGGCGTTTGGCTCCAGCCAGCGAACCGTCTTCACCACGCGACCGCTGCATCCGGGCCTTCAGCAAACGAGTTGCCTCCTCCTGCGCCCCCTCCTGTTCGTCTTCCTGTCTCATCGCGACGCTGCTGCAGCTGGTGGTAGTAGTGCTGCTGGTGTTGTTGCTGCTGCTGCTGCTGCTGCTGCTGCAGACGTGAGGACGGACGCACACACACTTTCTCACGCACACACCCGAAGAGTTTTTTTTTCAAAGGTAGTTTTCCAACGCCTGGGCGACACGACACAACACTGGTGTGTGCGACCTGAGACACAAGAAAGTTCTCCTCCTGTTCATTGATCTAATGGCTTAATTATATCGACGCTTGTTGCTGCCTGCCCCCTGCCCCCTGCCCCCTGCCCCCCACGCACCTCTCCCCCCTCTTACCCTCCGTCTCAGAACAGGGATGAAGGAATGACAGAGTGGGTGAGAGGGTGGTCTGGTCTGGTCCAGTGAGAAATCTCTCTCCCTCGGGGAAGGGAGGGAGAGGAAGGAGGGGGAGGTTTGAAGAGTCGTGGTGGTGGTGGTGGTGGTGGTGGTGGGGGAGTAGTGGTGTCGCACGCGCACACACACACTCGGAGAAAAGTCTTGGGTAGCAACTGGTTTTTGTGGAGGGAGGAACTGACAGACAACAGCTACAGTCCGCTACCTGCGATGCTTGGAACCAAAAAGTCTCTTTGCTAGAGAGCTCCTCTCTCTTCCTCTCTCTCTGTGAGTGTTTCTCTCTGTCTGTGGTCTCGCACGTGTGTGTCTCTCTCTCCCTCTCTCTCTCTCACTATCTGTTGCTCTTTACTGCCGCGATAGCCGCCAGCTACCACGAGGTGCACAGCATCACGCCGCTGAGTACAGGGCTGCGTTGGAGGACGCGGCAAGCTGGCCCTGCATGATCCTCCCTCTCTCTCCCTCCATTCCTCCTTCGCTCCCTCAATTTCTCCCTCTCTCTCCCTACCTTCTTCTCTCCATCCATTCCTCCTTCTCTCCCTAAATTCCTCCCTTCCTTCTCTCCATCCATTCCTCCTCCTCTCCCTCCATTCCTCCCTCTCTGTCCCTTCCTCCTTTTCTCCCTCCATTCCTATTTCTCTCCCTCCATCCCTCTTTCTCGCTCTATTTTATTTCTTTAAGAAGTCTCCTACTCTCCTCTTACCTTCCGTCTCTTTCCATCTCTCCATTCATTTCTCTCGCGTTACGAGCGCTTTCAGCTTAACTTGAACTTTCTCATTTCTCTTTTTTTGTTTTTGCTTTATTCCTCTTTATTTTTTTATTTGTCTATTCATAAAGGCAATACTCTGCTGGAGGTTTACTGCCTGAAACTCAGCATCGCAACATTGTCAATATGTGTTTACGCTCGATAAACTTGTGTTTACGTGTTGAAACCGTTCTGTTTATCAGTTTACTTATGTAAGTCCGTGCCGACATGAGATGATAAACTGTTGTTGTTCTGCTGGATGCGTGGCTTGACCCCAACATGTCAGTGTTGTGTGGATGTGTGTTTGCGCGAGATAAACCTTCATGACAAAATATGTTTATTAGTTTACATTAGCGTACGTTCTCACACAGTGCCTTTATATTTGAAATGTTTACCAATAATTTTAATAAATTTCTATTAACTAATGTTTATTTATGTACAGTTACTGTGTATACATCGCTTTTAGCAATAAATGTGTTCGTTTCAAGACAAGTACAAACATCAAATTAATCTTGTTGTGGGTTCTTCACAGAAGTCCCTAGGGTCTTAATTATAAAATATTGTTTGGAGAAAAGTAGGTGTGAGTTGTAGCAGCAAATTATTTTCCATGACTGTTGTGTCGCAGTCTTTGTTCGTCGGGTGCAGCCTCATATTCTGTCTGCAGCCTCATACCCCGTCTACCCTCCTCCAGCTCTGTAATACTTACTGAGTGTTCACAGTCTTCTCACTCTCCTTCTTCTTTCTCTCTCTCTGTGAGTGTTCACAGTCTGTCTCACTCTCCTCCTTTCTCTCTCTCTCTCTGAGTGTTCATATCTTTCCCACTCTCCTTACTCTCTCTCTCTCACGCGCGCGCGTGCGTATCTGTAAGATAAAGCGTTTTGCGTTTCATTCCTCTCCTCCATCTCTTATCGCTGGCTCTCCTGTATTTCTTTATCTTTCATCTATTTCTTCATACCTCCAGCTTTCTTCACCTTTTCTCAAAGAGGACAACCTCGAATCCGAGGTTGTTTTTTTTTTAAACTGACTTCAGGTGGAGAGCACTCATAACCACGTGTTTTTCTCTCTAACAGAAGTTTTCTTTCTATCACTCCGAATTCCTCTCATTGTACGGAAATCAGATACACAGAGCGGGGAAGGGTTGAGGAAACGGGTGGGTGAGGGGGAAGGGTTTGTGGGTAAAATCGCTGGAACTTTGTCTTAGTCTGGGCTGACTGTACTGAGAATACGTGTTGCACCCGTATTTCCTGTCGCCACATCTGTGGGTAGATGGGAGGGTGTGTGTGTAGGTATGGGTGGCGAGCTCACCTTTTCTTACTGTTTCTCGTATCCCCATGAAACTAACTACTGGAACCGGAAATGTAAATTATCTTTCTTTAATCACATGAACACTCTTTTGCTTAAATTAATTAGATTACCGTTTATTAGCCAGCTCGGATGATCTGCAAATGTTAAGGATTTTTTTTTTTTTTTTTTGACATTCTCTGGAATTGAAACCTTCTCACCTTACAAGTGATACAGAAATACCCCGATAGTTCGTCTTTAAGTAAACCATCGTCTGCTCCTATTGTACAAGCACGCATGCGCACATACACTCTCACGCGCTCTTTCATTCTCTCTCTCTCACACACAGAGGGAAGGAAGGAGTGAGATGGATGGGGTGGATCTTATTACAGGTTCACCTTTCCTCCTCAGACTCCACTTCCTGAAATGCTTTCTTGCATTCGCTGTGGTGCATGTCATACCCGATAGAGGCAGCACCCGGTCCCACCAGACAACAGGCGGCGACGGTGAAGTTATTACAGAGCTGGGCGGCTGCGTGGGCGGCCGCTTATCTAACCACGTGCACGGCGTGGCGACGAGCCGCTGTTGCTGAAAATGTCTGATGCCGCGAGGTTTACTCTTCCCTTGATGGATGATTGACTGATTGATAAATCATGATTGGTTCTGTGAGGAGGGCAATGTTCTGCTGGTGTGACTTTGTGTCAGGGTACAGCGACTACAGTATAGGTGTGACTGCCTGCGGGTGTGTGTGTGTGTGTTTGTGTGTGTGTGTGTGTTTGTGTGTGTGTGTGTGTGTGTGTGAAGTCAATCTGCATAGATAATGTGCATGAAGTAGAAAAAAACAATTGTTATGTGCAGGGTTAGTAGACGAAAGACTCAAAGTACAGGAAGCGATGAATGGAATTTGTGCTCAGCAAATATTTTTTTAATTTATATTTTTTACACATTTTCTAAGCTGAGGATTAAAGATCAAATAACGGCCATCAAGAGAGTCTCTTGCCCATGATTAGCCTGCTGGGAACGAAAAAGCCCCCGCTAATTAAACTTTAGCTTTGCACCACAGGAGTGGCCTATATTTAGCCAGGGAGGGTCGAGGGAGGAGAGAATACTGCGGGTGCTTTGCTGTCGTCGTTTTCCTCTTCCACCCCACCCACTGCCAGGATGACCTGTGACCAGACAGAGCACACTTTGGTTGGTTTGTGGCAGATTACAAACAAAGAATTCCAAGAACGTTGTTCGCCCAGTTTATCTGATTCATGTCAGACTGTTAAAAACAAAAACAATTTTAAAGACAATAACAAAGGCGATGACAAAACACAATGACAAAGACAACGACAAATGAAAATGACAAAGGCAAGTACAATGGAACTGACGAAGACAACAATAATGGAATAAAATTGACATAGCGATGACAAACAAAAATGACAATTTACAAAATGAGAATGCTCTTGTACACCTTGCCGTACACAGGAAAATATTAAAAATATGTTGTTAGTAAGATTACTGCAATCAACAAGCAAAACAAAATGTCCGACATGAAATATACACAAACAAACAACAGTTTTATTTATTTTAGTGTCGTCATAAGTAGTTTATGTACGTAGAGTCATGTAGAACCTTGAAAAGGCTTTTGACATTAAATCCTGATGCAAGATAAATGCGTGCGTGCGTGCGTGGTGTGTGGGTTTGCATGCGAGAAAAAAAGAGTAACACACAGAGAAAGGCAGAGAGTGAAAGAGCGATGCAGCTGATAAAACAATAAGAGAGACATAGAAAAAGAGAATAAAAAGACCAGAACACGAAAGGAATGAATACATAATGCGGAACAAGAAGAAAAGAAGTACCCGGGGTCAAATACGAAAGTGAGAAAAGAGAGACAACGAATGTTGTTCATTAAGTCCAACTAGGAGGGACACGTGTCTTTTTCCAATCCCTCTACTTGCATGGAGATTATTTTCCTCTCGCGAGCAACTGTTGTGGTGTTTAGTTTATGCGAATGAATCGCAAAAAGGCGGAGCATTTAAAAAGCGGGTTCAAAGTCGTTTAAGAAAATGTAAAAATGTTGATGTTTTGAAAGTATGCATTCACCTGTCCGCAGAAGGCGCGTGCAGAGTGGCTTAAGTAAGACATCTTGTGTGAGTTCAAACAGATTTTTATCTCTCCTGTGGCCACAAGCCAGTGTCTTCTCTGTGAAGATGGAGTAGTCTTTGTTCCTTGCTTGCTGCGGATGGACTGGCAGGGCTAGGTGCTTTTGTTGTTTCTTTTTTTATTTTATTTTTTGTTTTATCTTGTTTTGTTGTTTTTGTGGGGTTTTGTTGTTTTTTTGCTTTGCCCATTTCCTGGGATGCACACTGGGTTGCCAATTCGTATTTGCAGTTCCAGGCGTTCGAGGGGAGTGGCAAGAGGAGTAAGAAAGAGAAGAAAGAATGAAAGAATTAACAAAAAAAAAAAGTTGATGAATAGATTAAGCGGATGCGATGGGAGTTGGATGTAGAAACAGCTTTTGTGGTGGAGGAGCTTTGTGAAGGGAGGTAAACTGTAGATCGATGGGCAACACGAATCACGTAATCAGTGCTGAGAAATATGCTTAAATATACTTAAATATACTTATCCTTTAATCGACATACACACACACACACTTGCGTAGCTTCACCTTCCTAGTAAGCCCTCTGTAACCATGGTTACGAACCTTGAGATTATTAGTCTGCTCCTAGCTTCCAACGTCGGCTACCTTCTAACAATCCAGTCCACGTTAACCTGGGGTTAACTTTATCCCTGCTCATGACTACGCCCTCTGGTGTGTAGAATATCATAGGTTCCACGCCCATCATTATTACTTCAATTAAAAAAGTCACGTGACAGTTTCATCACTGACGTCTCCTGCACTAACGAGCTGTATTTTCTATTTTTATCACTTCCGGTATGTGAGCGGAACTCACAGTTCCCGGATGTCGGCTTTCCCTTACGCATGATCAACGATGGTCAATTTTTGTCGTCTGCTCATCCACCATGTCATCCTGACTTGGCTGCTCGACCGCAAGGTGGCGCAGCAGGCACGCTATTCCCTCATTGCAACTGTCGTCACTCCGCCGTCTACCGCTTCGTCACAGATGAAAAATTCGAAACAAGAAGCAGAAAAACGAGCTGGAAAGGAAATGCGAGAAAATATTCACTGTCAACTACGCCAAACTTTTGTGTAATTCATTTTTTGTTTGGTAGAAACACGTGTAAGACAGAGTAGTCCAGCCGTGAAACAGCGCCACGGTGGGACAGCCCAAGGGGACTAACTCTGCATCCTGGAGCAGAATATGTCGGCAAAGATTTGCACTTCAATAGAGCAGATTTCCATATACAATTTATTTTTACTCGCCCTCTTCAGTTTTCCACGCTTCCCGTCCGTCAATATGGCGATCGTTGTAAATTCTACACCACATTCAGGGCCGTCACTCCAGCGAGCGCCCTGTGAATTGTCTCCCCTCTTTCTCATCAAGAAAACTGTGCGGTGGGGGAATATCTTACTAGAGCTAAATTGAAAATGCCAATCACAATTTACTTCATCCTGAGGGAAATAAACTCTCTTTATATGCTTGCTTTATAGAGAAAATCTCTTCGCATGGTATAAATAATTTTTTTTTTTGACGAAATACATTTTATTTTTTAGTAATAAATAAAAATCTAGTGACAATCCTTTCCTAATACAATTTTCTAGCGAACGGTAATAAATTATTTACAGGTACTACTCTATATTTAGGCAGACGAAACACATTAAGATAATTGAGGAAAAGAAAAATGTCAAAGGTTCTTTTAAAATAAAAGTTGAAGGAAGCAATGGCGGAAGGAGAATAGTCATGTCCTCACGTCCAGCCTTCTGGTCCCCTTCCCTCCCACCACCCATCGATGCATGGTGAAGTGGTTATTAATGATTAATTATGTTATCTAGGAAACTTGTTCTCACAGATACACGCAGAGAGATGATGATGACGATAAAGACAACGAATTAGATGCAAGAGAATACACACACACACACACACAAACACAGACACACGCACACACACACAAACACATTGAATGCCTTGATTCTAATTTATCCTCCATCGTACTCTGATGAGACCTCAACCAAACAGCCAGCCTACATTTGGGAAGTCAGGTGACCTCTTTGGGAAGTCACATGACCTCTTGGCGGTTTTCCTCCCCGGAAGTGAGAGCAGCGATGTGTGAAGCTGGTATCTCGTGGACGGAAGAGACCTTGTTGCTCAAATTTAATTTGTATCTTATGATTGGCTAGGTCCAATTATTTTGAAACTAATTTTCCACTCAGGTTGGCCTTTAACTCTGGCTTCTCCCTCGTGTTGGGCAGCCTGTCCGTCTACCTTCCTGCACTGAACACTGGGAGCTGTGGTCTGTGAACAGGTGAGTCCGCGACAGGAAGAAGGTCGGCAAGTCCTTCCCTCTGACCTATGGCTGTTCTTTGTGAGGTCATTGTCTTTGATGTGGGGACCGGTAGTGAGCACGGGTGATCTGTCCCCGTCCTTCCTGTCCAATCTCACTGATGATGGATTGTGGGAAGTGAGGGTCTGTGCTGACTGGGGTCAGTGACCTGACAGACCTGACCTGAGTGGCTTCGTGGAGAAGGAAGTGAGGTGAGTGTTTGGTGAGGAGAGGAGAGGAGAGGTCAATTAGAGCACAGACAACTATGCCGGAGAAACAATGACAGAGGAAAACAATAGAAAAGTGTGTGTGTGTGTGTGTATCTCCTCCCATTTTGTGTTTTCATAATCTCGCTCGACTGTGGCAAGTTCCAACGATCTTTTACAAACACAGAAATTTTATATTATCTGCGGATATTATACCTTCATTTGAAGATGAGCGTTGCTTGAAGGAAGGTTATGTTTTACTCAAATTGCTTTCAGAGCTGTGCAGCTGTATGCAATACCAAAAAGTTAAAGGTTTAGGTCAACCCCTGAACTTTTTTCTCTCTTTAGGGAGAGATGTGTTTGAGACCTCACTTTCTCGAGGTCAGTTTTTTTGTGAGACCGATGTAGGCTTTCCACTTTTTCACAATACTGTATTAAAAAAAGGAAAAGAGAAAATAAGAAACAACTGAAGAGCAACTTCAGTTCACACTGGTTCACATGTGCTATAAATAACCTGTGGAGTAGAAACACGCGCAGTCTGTGTTCACACCCGCCTCCTCCTCATGAGCTGGTGAAATGGCTTCCCACCCGGCTTCTGGGACATGCGGGTGTCAGGTAAAACTTTCCGACAGGTATTGTTATCTGCCTGTCAGGTGTTTGACTGGCTGCTCTCGTCTGCCACCTTCAGGTGTTGTGCGCAGGTGTCAATACACCGATGGAGAGAAAGAGTGTAGGAGAAGGTCAAATCATTCATGTTTTAAACGCCAATGAACACTCAGAAAAAGTATTAGCCATGTTCATAGCATTCAAAGAGGAATGTTTATGATATACATCGATATTTATTTTATATATATATAAAGGACCTTGACCTCACTTGTAACCCACATCACGGACGTCTACCGCTGCTAACTCAGATACTCTTCTACTTCCAAAGCTTCTTATTCAGAGTCTACTTCTACCACCACCACAACAACAACAACTACCTTCATTAACATTGTCACATATTCTCCAACGAGTAAGCTCCCCTGGCCTTACACTGCAGCAATGTCCACCAAGAGGAGTTTCATCGATGAAGACGAAGAGCTTCGTGAAGACAGAAGACAGCTGCAAGTCGTCAGTGACAAGGGGAGACAGTCCACATCGTGAATGTTAACGGCCAGGAAAAACTATTCAAAATGTTAATCTACAATCTGCATGTCGTTAATGCCAAGGGAAGACAATCCACATCGTTAATCTAAAATCAAAACAATTTCCCCAAACTAGTGTTTGTCTGATCAGGAAGACATGATGGGCAATGTCATGAATGATTAAACAGCCAAAGCTCTGTGGATCTCTTTAACTGTCGGCGAAATGTTGCTGCTGTGAAACAAAATGGTGTCGTAAATATTGGAATGGCCTTCAATTAATATTTAAAAACTTAGTTTGAAATCCCTTGAATTTCCCTTGAATGGTGAGTTGTAGTCATGGTTACCTAAATATGGTCTTGGCCAGACCTCATCTCCGATTCTCAGTCACAATTCTGACGACAGTGTAAAATAAACAAAATGGAAAATAAGACAAAAATATTAAGGAAGCACAGAAAGTATAAACTAGTCTCTGGTGAATGATAAATGGATTGTGAAGGAGTCTCAGACATGACAGTATATTCCCCTACAGATGGCGCTGAGAGAGAGAGAAGAGTCGCATTCTCAAAATATACGAGTGACAGCGGTAACCTCTCTAATGAAAGAAAACACAAACACTTCCCTGATCAAAGGCTTTAGCAAAATACAAGAAAGCTTTTGACCGCCGGTCTCCTCCGTGCTGCGCTGAAGAACGACATGGACCTGTGAAAGACAACATGGCGGACTAGTATGGAAAGTATGGCGGACTTGTGAAGAAAAACAAGATAGATCTTTGAAGAAAAGGAATTTATTTTTGGAGGAAAGCAAGCTTGACTTGTGAAAAAACAACAGAGGTTCTTCAAGGATAAAAGATGGAAAGTGAGAAAAAGAAATGTGAATTTATGAAGGAAACCGAGGTGAGATGTTGAGGAATAACTAATGGACCTGTGGGGGAGAAGTAGACAGACCAGTCAGGGCCGGCGCTAGGCTGTGTTGCGCCCTAGGCGAAAGAAAAATTCTGCGCCCCCACCTCACAAAAAGTGAACCATGTTATATCATTTATTTTGCAATTTATTTAGTCCTGGTCATGAACTTGATGCTTATAACCTCACTTTTCTTGCTTTTTGCTGTGCAAAAAGAGTTATCAGTTCCTTCAGATTGAGTGCATTTGCCAAGTCATGCTCAATAGACATGGTGGCCAGCCCAGTCAGTCTCTCTTGCAACATCGTTGATCTCATATAGTTTTTAATTAATTTTAATTTTGGGAAACTCCGTTCTGCACTGGCAACAGAAATTGGAAGGTCAATAAAATTCTGAGAGACACTACAACATTCGGCACAATATCAAATAGCTTATGCAGGGCCGGCGCTAGGCTGTGTTGCGCCCTAGGCGAAAGAAAAATTCTGCGCCCCCCCCCCCCCCACCTCACAAAAAGTGAACTATGTTATATCATTTATTTTGCAATTTATTTAGTCCTATTCATGAAATTGATGCTTAAAACCTCACTTTTCTTGCTTTTTGCTGTGCAAAACGAGTTATCAGTTCCTTCAGATTGAGTGCATTTGCCAAGTCATGCTCAATAGATATGGTGGCCAGTCAGCCAGTCTCTCTTGCAACATTGTTGATCTCATATGGTTTTTAATTAATTTTAACTTTGAGAAACTCCCTTCTGCACTGGCAACAGAAATTGGAAGGATCAATAAAATTCTGAGAGACACTACAACATTCGGCACAATATCAAATAGCTTATGTTGGATAATGAATGTTAAGACTTCTTTGGGGTTCATTTTAGGCTTGGGAAGTCTTCTAGCCACAACCTGAAATTCAGAACAGAGTTCCTCCGCGTCGATGTCTTTGCTGTCTCTGTGCATTAGTGCCTTTGCCAAGACCTCGCAAGATAGTAGGATGTCCTTCGTTGGTTTTTCAGAAATGCTTTGGATATCATAAAGAAATCCAAATAATGCACTGTGCTCCTGAATCTGTTTAAATCTGTCTTCAATGGACGCAGTTCAAACAAGAAAGCTGGGCTTAAGTATCACCAGTAATGATGGCGGCAGTCTGTCTCAGAACTCAAGGCGATTGTGATGTGCTAAAGACCACCAGACTGTGCAATGAACAGTTTTGCAAAAAGTGACACCACCGCTATCGCAACCCGTTGCATCCACACAATCAAAATAAGCACTATAAGAAAT